>CACRXP010000386.1:483022-503698 GCA_902702965.1 Spirometra erinaceieuropaei | reverse complement strand
GCGGGAGAGAGCAACTTGGCCATTTTCAGGGGACGAGTAATACAGAGGAACGCGATGTTGTTTTGGAACCAGCCAGTCATCATGATGGCGGCAGCAACATAATATTGGCAAACCCGAGACAAACCGAACGAAGCACTGTCCAATGTTGCAAACTAAAATTCTTTTACACCAATGCTCAGAGTCTGTTTTTCAAGCTTGACGAACTGAGAATACAGGTAGACGATACTCTTCCCGATGTTATAGCAATAACAGAAACGTGGCTGTCAGAGGACGTTGGCGATTGCGAGGTAGCATTAACAGAATACCATTTGTTTAGGAGAGACAGGAGAGGCCGCCGGGGTGGAGGAGTTGCCATGTATGTCAAGAGCAACTTGGCAGTGTGTGAGAGGACCGACAAGATTTCTAACGACACAGAGGCAATTTGGCTGACTATAAAGGCGCGGGGATCTCAGTCCCTCGAAGTCTTAACTGTCTACCGGCCCCCGCAGGCGGATCCCGACCCAGATACTTGTCTACTGAAAAGCATAAAAGAGATCGCCAGCCGACCAGACGTTGTTATCATGGGGGATTTTAATGCACCATGCATTCAATGGAGCGATATTCATGCGAAATGCTCGATGAATACCTTCGATTACCATCTACTAAAAACAACTCTTGAAGCTCTACTCACGCAACATGTCCTGTTTCCAACTAGAGCTCGTGGAGGGCAACAGGCCAGTTGTCTGGACCTCGTTTTTACCAAAGATCCTGACAGTATAGACGAGGTGTACTACCTACCCCCGCTCGGTCGAAGTGATCATGCAGTGCTTTTGTGCGAGTACTTGCTGTATTCTGAACCGTGTAAAAAGCCAATACGAGGCCAAATATATGGAAAGGGGACTTTCGCCAAATGAGAGCTGAGGCATCACAAATAGACTGGGATGTTCTCTTCTCCGGAAACGTTAACGAGGACTGGAATTTATTCAAGGATCGTTTACTGCATCTAATGAAGAACCACTGTCCCTTATCAAAGCCTAGGACATCCAACCGCCCTCAGCGGCTTACACGAGAACTCAAAAGGGAGATCAACAAGAAAGGTAGATTATGGAAAAAATTCCGCGAGAACAACAATAATGCAGCGTTTACAGAATACAAAATTCAAAGAAATAAGGTGAAAAGTCTAATTTTCAGGAGACGACGGGATTTTGAGAGTAATTTGCTCCACCAAGCCGTTAAAAATCCGAAATTGCTCTACAGCTATTTGCGGAAAAGCACACGTAACAGGAATCCCATTCCTGTTATGAGGGGTGATGACGGCTTGGAGATATCGGACAGTACAAATAAGGCTGAGCACTTTTCTCAATTTTTCCGATCCGTTTTCACCAGAGAAGCGGACTTTACCCCATCTAATTCTGAGAACATGAGAGATCCCACTATCGAAAATATTGTTTTTCGAGAAGAAGCGATTTTGGAAGAACTGAAAAGTTTGAAGGAATGTAAATCTCCCGGTCCGGACGAGATTCCAGCAAAGCTGCTCTTTAAGCTTGCCCAACAGCTGGCCAAGCCACTATCCTTTCTGTGCCAAAAATCGTTTGATGCTGGAATTCTTCCCACAAATTGGAAGACGGCCCACATTACACCCCTTTACAAAAGCGGTAGTCGTGCTCAGGCGACAAACTACAGACCCGTCAGTCTGACATCAATCTGCTGCAAAGTGATGGAGAAAACAATCAAAAAGGAGTTGATGGCTTACTTGGAAACCCACAACCTCTTGTCCAATACACAATATGGTTTCCGTAGGGGAAGATCATGCGTTACGAACTTGCTATACACATTGCAAAGTTGGACACGAGCACTGGACGCAAAACACACCGTGCTTGTTGCCTATATTGATTTTCGGAAGGCGTTTGACAGCGTTCCGCACCAGCGTCTACTACACAAGTTGAGAATTATGGGCATCGGTGGCAAACTTTTAAAATGGATCGAAAATTTCCTTGTCGGCCGCTCCCAAATTGTCTGCGTAGAACAACAGCAATCAAGGTGCACATTCATAGAGAGTGGGGTCCCACAAGGCTCGGTGCTCGGACCAACTCTGTTTCTCTTGTTCATCAATGATTGCGTAGATGGGTTGGACTGTGATTGTGTCATGTTTGCGGATGACATAAAAATCTGGAAAGTTATCCAGAATGCTGCCGATGAGACCAACTTCCAAGAAAATCTTTGTCGGTTGGACGAGTGGTCCCACAGAATGCTCTTGTCTTTCAATTTGAACAAATGCACCATTCTGCGCCTCGGAAGTCAGACCCCTAGTACGCGGCAATACCATCTGAACGGAATGCCACTCCGAGAAGCAGAAACTCAGAAACATCTCGGAGTTTGGGTTGCAGACAGCCTAAAGCCTTCTACACAATGCTGTAAGGCGGCCAAGGCCGCAACTTCAATGCTATATGCCATCAAGCGGGCATTCGTAGTTTTCGATGAAGACTGCTTCACCAAAGTCTTCGGCACGTTTATAAGGCCCCATCTCGAATATGCAATTCAGGCCTGGAGACCGTGGATGCACCAGGATTACGATCTGCTCGAAAGGGTGCAGAGGCGAGCCACAAAATTAGTAAGAGGTCAAAGTGCACTGCCATACGAGATCCGCTTAACTAACCTTAATCTCTATCCTCTGAGTTATAGGCAGTTGCGCGGAGACATGATACAAACTTTCCGTATCGTGCGCGGCTTGGATTGTGCCCTTCGGTGCGATGACTTTTTCCAACTCGCCACCACAACTCACCTCCGGGGACATCCCTTCAAGCTACGTGTGCCACAGGGTAGACTAAATGTGAGAAAATATTTATTCTCCAACCGTGTCGTGGAACCGTGGAATAACCTGCCCGAGACGGTTGTTATGTCTCAATCTGTGGAGACACTTAAATGGCGCCTTGACAGATATATGCTGCAGCAACAAGCGGACTATGTGACTTTTTAACCATGTGACTAGTGACATATGTGAATCAATGTATGCATTCACTTAATGCTGTAATTTCTTCACATTTTTGCTTGTTTATCGATTTTTTATGTACAAATAGGGAGTTCAAAGGCGTAAGCCTATTTCCCTCAAATACACTGACTGACTGACTGACTGACTGACACTCACGACCTCTGACAATCCTGTAGTTTTGAATGAGATCGCCGCGCAGTTGCCTGTAACTTAGAGGAAACAGATTTAGTTCGGTCAGCCTGGTTTCGTAAGGCTTCTTGACCATCTTCGTAGCCATCGCCTGCACTCTTTCCAGTCGTTGATAATCTTTCTTCAACGACGGTCGCCAGGCCTGGACTGCGTACTCTAAGTGAGACCGGACGAATGCCCCATAGGTTTTACCGAACAGCTCCTTGTCGATCTGCACAAATCCTCGCCTCAGTGCAAATAACATCCTTATCGCACTTTTGGCTGCCCTTTGACACTGTGATGATGGTTTCAGCGAGGAGGTCATTATGACGCCGAGGTCTTTCTGTTCCACAACATTTGAAAGGGGCTGACCACCAAGGACGTAATGAAAGGAATCGTGCTCCTTACTGGTCTTTTTGGTGCGGAGTCTCAGGACCACACATTTGTCCACATTAAAATTGAGGAGCCAACGAGCTGACCAACTGTTCAGGCGGTTGAGACTGTCTTGAAGCGCGTACCTGTCTGCGTCAGATCTGATGGGTCTCCACAGCTTAACATCGTCAGCAAACATGATGGCGCTGCATCCCAGGTCGTCGACGCAGTCGTTAATGCAAATCAGGAATAGCAACGGCCCTAAGACGGAGCCCTGGGGTACACCACTTAGAACGGGGGTAGGAGTTGACCTTGAGGCCTCAATGCACACGGTTTGTGATCTCCCGCCAAGAAAATCTGTAATCCATGTCAGCAGCGTTCCTCTTATCCCAATTTCAGAAAGTTTGTAGATTAGGCGTTTGTGTGGGACGCTGTCGAACGCTTTCTTAAAATCTGTGTAGATGACATCGACCCTACCATCCTCGTCCAGTGCGCGAGTCCTTGGCTCTGTCGAGAGTAATAACCTGGAAAGGCACGAGCGGTTCTGTCTGAAGCCGTGCTGCAGGTCTGAGAGTAAATGGCCCTGCTCCAGGAACTCCATTGTTGCTTTATTAACTATGGCCTCCATTATTTTACAGCAGATGCAGGTTAGACTAACAGGCCGGTAATTGTTAGCATTAGTGCGAGCCCCGCCCTTGTATATCGGAAAGATATTTGCTGTCCTCCATTCCGATGGCAGTCTCCCCAATTCGAATGACGAGCGGAAGATGTGTGCCAGTGGTTTGAAGAGTTCATTCGCCAATTCTTTCAAGAATTTGGCCGGAATTTTGTCCGGACCCGAGGACTTTGCTTCTTTGAGATTTTTCAGCTCCCTTTCCACGGCAGCTGCCGGGAAGAGTATGGAGTCAAGCACGGGACCAACAGTCGCAAGAGCATTGCCGGCACTGCGACAGAGAAATTCTGTTTCTCTAGTAAAAACCGAGGCAAAATACTGTCCTAAGTGTTCGGCTTTCTCGCTGTTCTCAATGATCTCTTCACCATTATCATCCTTCAGCACCGCGACCGGGTCCTTATTTTTCAGTCTACTGTTAAGATAGTGAAACAAAATCTTAGGCTTCTGTTCAGTCTGTCGGATAATTTTGGATTCATACTCCTTCCGTGCCTGACGGATACATTTCTTGACTGCATTTCGTTGACGACGAAATTCTTCGAAATGCGTTGGTGACGCAGTTTCCGTGAATATTTTCCATCTTTTGCTTTTCTTCCGTAGTTGCCTATTTAGGTCTCTAGTTAACCAAGAAGGTCGACAAGTTGTTTTTTGTACTTTAGGTGGACAACAGCGCCTAATCAAATCGAGTGAAATCGTTTTAAAAGATCTCCAGTCGCCCTCCGGATCGCCCCTGAGTATTTGGTCCCAATTCACAGACAGCAATTCGTTCTTTATCATATTAAAATCTGCCTTCCAAATATTAGGCTGGTCCTCTGTTCTCTTCTGGCGTTTAGAGAAGAGCGAGTAATCCCATAATAGCGTGGTATGGTCACTTTTCCCGAGAGGTGCATTGGAATACACTTCGTCGATATTAGAGAAGTCTTTAGTGAAAACTAGGTCTAGACAATTTGCTCTCTGGTTCTCTCGAAATCTTGTTGGTACCTTCACATTTTGTGCCAAAGGGAGATCGAGTGTGAGGTCCAGTAGCTTATTGCTGAAAGAGGCTGGTCCACCATTGACTGCCATAGTTTCCCACTCTATTGCAGGTGCGTTGAAATCCCCAGCAATAAATACCTCTTGGTGGCTAGCTACGTCTTTGACTAAACCAAGGAGCGACTCATCAGCTGCACTCAGAAGGTTTGGTGGTCTGTAAATCGTCAGGAATTCTAGATTTTGTGCGTTGCTCTTCTTTATCTTTATCCAGACGGATTTATATTCAAGGGAGAGGGAGTGGGCTCTTTCAACTGCCGAAGTTCCTGCCCTTACATATACGACTACCCTCCCCCCCCCGCCTTGTCTATTTTGACGGTCTCTACGAGAGAGCTGGTAACTCGGAATCGAAATCTCAGCATCCAAGATTTCGGCATTAAGCCAAGATTCCGTTATGGCGATGACGTCGGGGATTCGTTCTGGCACTATCGCTTTAAGTTCATCGATCTCCGAAACGAGACATTGTGCATTGGTATACAAAAATCTCAATTTGGCACGGGCAACTCCGGCATACAGGCGTTTATCCACTTCCTGAGATTGAATACAAAAGCCGGTCTGAGCTGGTCAGGATGAACTGATTTCCATCACTTCTAAGCTGTTAGAGTTATGGGCTTTCTCCAGAGGAATGGCCTCTGGACGCGTATAATTTTTCCGTCCACTATTCGGAGATTTGTCTCGCCCAGACTCGACCGCCTGAGGGCTTCCAATTTGAGCCCCCTCCATTTTTCTCGCTCCACGGGTGAAAAGTCCCGCTGAAAAAAACCGATGGATGGGCAGGGTTGGAGCGCAGATTTCCTGCTCAAAATTAGCTGCGCTGGTTCGTAATTCTCAAGGACAATTTTAAACGGTCTCGGTCCGTCTGGTTCATGATTTGATTCTTTTATCTGGCCCATCCTGGAAGCCCTTAATACGGTGACTTTCTCGCCTCTTATTAAGATCGATTTGAGATATTCCTGGAATATTTCTATGTCATGCTGTATTCTGTCCTTTGGAGTGTTGGAAACAGACTCAGGCATGCCCTTTATAACAATGCATTTACTGCGATCAACTAGACGGTCTTGTGGTTTAATCATACCTGCAGAGTCTTCAGCGTGGATATCCCGGCTACCGCCTTCCACCGATTTAGGAAGGTTTGATTCGGCAGAACTAACGCATGACTGCCTGTTTTCTACGATCTTTTGATCATTTAACGTTTTCAGCGGCGCGATTTTCGTCTGCAGTGTAGCCAACTCTTGTTCCTTTGTCTGACGATCTGTGCCTTTTCGAGGTACCCTGAGATTTTTTTTGTTCGCTGAGATCGCGTCTTTCCACGCCTTTCTAGCACAAGACACTGGTTGCCATTCCTACTATTTTCTTTCTCCTCTGTCGACACAGCTAGATGCGGGTTTACGACGTGTCAGTCACCTGGGTCCTCTCCCGTCTCCCACCTCCGGCCTTCTTGACTCTGTCTTGACACCGGATCCGGGTGGATGGGGGAGGAGAAAATGATGTAGATGCTACACAAGTCTGCTATCACCATAAGCTGATTCGGGCTCAAGTCACCATCCCTAATCCCACCATCGTCAAAATCGACAGTCGAACTCTCTTATACAGATAAAAGAAGTTCTGTCAGGGGTTTGGTATTTCCTTCCGACAAACGGTTCGTGGGGTGAGGAATATGGAACAATTATGGCTAGGTTTGAGTTCGTCTTAAATGGCAAAACAGTCGAAAGTGTTGATGCAACAGGACTGTTCCGCAGAAAGTGCTTTTTGGTCTGACGCAACTATCCAGCCCCGCTACCCACATTCAATCTTCTCCATTTTGCTCTTTTGTTCAGCTCTGCGTTAAATTGCTTCTGAAGTTTTTATACGGGATAAAATAGCCTTGTTGGAAAAAAGAACACCGGTGACAGTGCTACCAAATAGGCAGTCGTGTCCAAATTAGCCTTGCATCCTCTTCCTTCTGAAAATTATTTGTTGGCGACTCATGGTTCCAGCTAACTTGTTCGACAAGCAGAGTTGTCCTATGCGATTGGCCGTAGTCACTCTGGTACACATGATTTCAGTTTCGGATAATTGTCTCTTCATTTGGGTCCGAGACACTGTGATGTCTCTGGTTAATGTTTCTATGTGGTTTTTGTCTTAGATCGACTATACCCCTTGTAACTGTGTTTTGACTGTGATGACTTATTCAGCTCACGTTGAATCATTTATGCCTTACGCATGTTTATCTGTGCTTGTAAGGTGTTTACTGTGACCGATGTAACTCCATTCTACCTAGTTCCTATCCTCATCTAAGGGGACGGAAGAACATTACGATTTCTCATTTATGTTAAGACATTGTCGCGCGTATATTACAGTTTCCTTTACAATGGCTGTCGTCAGCAGCATCCTATTAATATCATCTGCATCTTTATTGTGGTTTCATGATCGTGCCTTCTCCATGGAGTTTGCTCGGATATTTTTTCAAAAGCACTCAAGTTGTTTAAAATGCTCTCTAAGCTTACAGGCATCGTAATTTTCCTTCAAATATATTGAACTGAAGCCGCTATCTCCTTGTCTTCAAGGCTGAAACGTCTGCCGATTTACAGATGGATAATGACAGCATGATTTGATTTTGTAGACCAGCAAACTCGCCGGCCTGTTTACGTCATGGACAAAATTATATTATTTCGTAAATCGTGGTGTCCATGAAAAATGATGGTGTTTATGCGGGCTTTGGCGAAATTAAAGAAATTCTAGTGTTTGCATTTGTTGCGCTTAAAACGGTGATAACTAATGCATGTATCAGGCACAAAATATAATGCGCTGCCCATAAGGAGCGGGCAGATTTATTCTACATAATTGGGTTTGAATTGTGAGTAAAAACAACAAAGGTTCGCAAAGTTTCCTGAAAGAAAAGCATTACACAGTAAGAGACTTCATAAGACAATAAAGCTGCGCAAACCTGCGGATGCCAGGTTCAGTGTTTCTTCCGTTCACCGCTTGTCCCGTCACAGTATTTCAGTAGCCTCCCTAGATGCGTCGACAGTCTTAATTAACGGCTTCTTACTAATCACTGGCCCTCTCATTTTCATTCGAACTAAGGGTCCCAATAACCGGTTGAAAGTTAGCGATAATAATACATAGTTTTGCGAAAAGGGACAAGACCGACTAAGAAATCTCGGGTTATTGTACAAATGAGCAACTGCCACAATGAGCATCATAAGCAGCGAACCCTTAAGATACGCCGTCTTTTCCTGGAAATCTTACGCCTTCATGTTATTTTGAGGATTGGGAACGAAATCAAGATACAATCTCCTCCCCAAACATATGTACTGTATTTTAACGCTATGTAACGTTTAATTGACTGTTTTAAAACCGCCAATTGCAAAAAGCTGCGAATACTTGTTCGAGGGGCTATCCCGACCGGGATGCAGTCGGGCACGAAAAAGGTGATTCTTTTGGTCTATTTCATCGATTCTGTTTAGCCTCAAGGACAGATCAAGTATACTCAACATGAACAGTACTCCCAACTGCTGGCGAAACAAGCGAGTGAGACAGAACTGTTAGAAGACTTACGGTATTTCTGTGTTTCCTGATAACCCTGCCAGGTCGTACTGTAAACAGCGTGCTGTCCTCGACCGCGAATACGGACAGTCCCTACAGAAGTTATGCAACTCCTTTCTAGGAAAGAAAGAATATATCGCTGTACAAAATGCACCAGAAAGAAAGTGCGGTCAATGAAACTTTTTGATGTTATTGAGTAATTTAGAGAGCGGTCAGTCTGGGACATATGGAAATCTTTCCTCCTGGCCTCCAACCAATTGGCAGTTTCTCGCATTCAAGCTTCTGATGAACATCAGCGTCTTTGCTTAGACTTGAAATCGATAAAATCTGCCCGAACTACTGTTTCCAAACGCACTTTCGAACAACTGAAGTCTCTTCAGGCAAGTTGACAAAGCTTTCCATGTTTCCATGATTTTGTACAGCCGATGTTCTCTTTTAAAATATATTTGACCTTTTTACTCCTTTTCTACAATTTTACTGGGCTTTTTTTAGAATGCAAGGTTTAATGCGCACCAGGCCACTTGTCCGGAATACTTGTTTTCTTCTGTGTCGTTAGACGACTAGCAACACCCCTTTAGTCTCTTTTTGGTTACTTAAAGCAATTGCGTGTGATAAGGCAGCTGCTGGATTAGAAGAAAAGGCTACCTTTGATTACTCATATTCAATTTAGATCGCTTCCATAACATCTAGCCGTAAAGTCAACTGGATAATTAAAATTTCTTTTTGCATAATCTCAAGGCCTTGATGCTTTTGAATGGGGTTATATTAGTTATATTTTTGATCTGCGGATTTGGCCTACCAAAGCATGTCCAGCGCCTGAAAGGCCTCCCCCATTCTCGAATCCAGAAACCACGGGTTCCATGGCTGAAGGTTACAGTAACAATGTGGTTTTAATAAAAGTGCTCCACGAATGATTCCCAACTTTTGGGATAGCACGATGTCTTCATCTTTCTACGTTGCCGCTCTGAAACAAATGTCTCAGACTGGTAAAATTGAGAGTTCCATGGTAATAAACTCAAAACGAAGACGGCTCACTAGAACAAATCCACTAAATTAGTGGAGTCTCAAATAACTTCGCCTGCTATCATTTGCGAAGCGTTAAGTTCACTAATGTCAGACATAATTGCCACCAACTCGGCGAATTATAGGACCTCGGATTGACTAGTTTTATATTTTTTGTAATCTCGACCTGAAGAGTTTATAAATGCCTGCCTATGCAGTCAGCCCCCGCTGTAGCAGTTCAGCTTGATGACTGGTCTACTTCCTCGTCGAACTAGCTGCTTGCATGCTTGCCATTCGTCAGTTTCATGAAATTCATTCCCGCCTTACTATCTTGATCTGTATCTAGGCAGTGAAGTAGGATTTAGTAGATCCAAGGGAGGCCGATGGCTTCCATCGTAGAATGAAAGAGGTTCGGACCAGACCAAGTTTGATCGGCGGTTCCTTAGATCGAGTGTTGTGAATAAAGTTGGACAACCGTTTGCTGTACTATCTGGACATTAATGCTCACAGGTCTTGCCGTACGTGGTTTTGAGCGAGGCAAAGGTGACAACACCTAAAAGTTTTGTCCTTTTTTTCTTTTTTTCAAACGTATTAAAGGAAAATAATGCTTAAACACGGCTTTGTAACCAGCAACGTCGGTATCCTGTCTTATTCATATAAACCGCCAAAAGATCCAAATTTTCACATCCGAATTATTTTAAAACTTAGTCGTCCACGGTTGTCTGCTGGAATGTGTCTCAAACAAGTTGAAGTCGACTCTTCGGTCGTATCACCAAAGTAGTACAAAGGCCTGTTATATTATCTGAATGCCAAACCTTTCTGGGAGGATTGGTGCAAATTATCCAACTATCGGTTTAATTACAACTACTTCTACATCTTCTGCCTTTCATCCGTCTGACCTCATCCGATTTGTTTATGTGCGTTTACAGGCCACGTTGGCTGGTTTCTGATCTGTAAAGCATCG
Source organism: Spirometra erinaceieuropaei (assembly GCA_902702965.1). Lineage (NCBI taxonomy): Eukaryota > Metazoa > Platyhelminthes > Cestoda > Diphyllobothriidea > Diphyllobothriidae > Spirometra > Spirometra erinaceieuropaei. The sequence goes on along the minus strand of CACRXP010000386.1, from coordinate 492,997 downwards.
GACACGGTCTGACAGTAAACTCTATTTCATTTCGTGGACTGAGGATAACATGAAGTACCACAGACAACGTAGGCATTTTCCCCCTGAAATTGCATAACCGGCCATTATGTTAGCTACGGGTTGTATAAACATCCGTTCTATTGCCGTACGACCTATCGCAGTTTCAATAAGGCCAAGTTTGATTCGTAAACGCCAAAAACTGTCATGCCTGAGCTGTCAATCAATGCATTGTACGGAGCGTCTCTCCTATAAAAAAATACTCTTAAACCGAGTTGTAATTTCTCATGGCGGTAATATTGTAGAGTTCGTGTGTTCTTTGTGTACTTCTAGCACAGGAACTAAATCTATTCTTTATTGTTGTAATTTTTTTAGAACGACTTGGCGTCAGCGGTCCAGGAAATGGTCAAATCACGGAAAATTTATTCTGAAGAGGAAAAGCAGGCCCATGACACTCGAGTAAAAGCCCAATCAGCAGAAGAAAGGTAAATACCAATTTTTGAAGGCCGATACTTCAGGATTCGTCGTCGTTCAACCAACTTGTTCAGTTCAATGGCCCAGCTTCAGAGGACGCATGCTAAGGTATAGCTCAGTCGCGTAATATTTCCAATTTTACTTCAAACTAAGAGATCTCGCTGGTCACACAGACCAATGCTTACCACTTGTAATTGTATCGGACATTAGTGATAGTCCTTTGTGACCTCTCTATGTTTTTCCTTATTAATGTTTTACTGATCTCAGTTGTCATTTCCCAGTGAATTTTTGCTACTTATCGTTATTTTTTTGTCTAGTGCCAAGGTATTAAACTTCCGTCTTCTCACGCGACTTTGCAGTCCGTCAGTCCTGGACGTGCCGACTATCCAGCATTTAGGCTGATGGGCATACTCCGCTCGCTGTCTCACCCACGCTGTGATATCAAAAAATTTAAGGGGATTTACAACTTCCATTTTTCAAAATTTAAACAGCGTTTGTTTACGTGACTATCTAAACCTTCGAGTCTGGGTCTTATAGTTTTCCACGTTTATGCCGTAGTTTCATTAAATGCATTCCTTGACTGGCAGGCTCAACTCTTGCTGTCAAATAGTTTCCATAGATTCTGAAGCAAATTTAGATCTGCTCCAAGATATGGCCAGACTGGTTTATTTTTTTTCCTCTGCACCATGTGTATGCCACAAGTCTACCGGTCCATCGGTTCATGAACGTCTGCAGTCGGGTCTAGAGTGTCTGAACGTACGACTAAGCATTCCACTTTTCCTGGGGAAACGGCTGTTCCAGTTTTTTTCACGAGACGGTCCTTTTGGCCGGCCGTCTGCTGCATGTGTCGGGCTCTTTACGCAAGTCATGCCAGTCCAAGTTCCGACCGTCCGGAGCATGCACATGGAATGCTTTGTTTACTGGAAACGACCATATTTGTTAATGGTCTGCCTGGGGGATGTACCCGTCAGTTTAATATACTCCATGTTCCCTGTGGTAATTCCTAAACGGCTGCGTTCGTCGAGGCTTCCGCTGGGTCAATAGCAATTGACTCCAGCGCCCAAACCCGCTTGACTCCGTGCTTCTGTCCCCTGCGTATGCCACAGCTGTACACCTCCTCTCCCTCCTTTCAGTTCGGTTCTTCTCACAGTACATTTCAGCGGTTGCAGTATGGCAATTTAAAATGATTTCTAATTTCTTCTGCCGAGGTTCAATGTGTGGAACGTTGAAATTCGTCCGCACGCAAAATCCGTCAGTTTCATTCCTCCATACATTCATAGTAAAACAAAAGACGCAGTTCGTTGATTTTGCAAACAACCCGATTTGCAAGTGCCACTTACCAGGCTGTCGTCACGCTGTCGGTCAGCGGCGACAACCATTTTAACCTGAATGCAATCTAACATTTGCATTGTGCCAATCTGTCAGTCCAGAAATGAAGAAACGCTGGTGAATAGTCACCTGTTAACCGTCCTTATTACTCATCCTTATCTGTTGGACTGTATATCCTAGTGACTTGTCCTCTTATGGTAACCCTGAGCATTTCTCGTTGGGCTGGCCTCAGTAATGTCGCTGACAGTACCTCATGAGGTTTCCTGGGAATTTGGAGGACTGACTTGTCCCTGACAGCCGCCCTGATTGTTCTCCCCAGGTTTTCTCTGCAACGCTGTTTCGGTGGAACATACTGTAAGACATTGGTGACAAGCGAACTTATTGAGGTTCACGGTCGCCATGTCACGGTTCCGTCACCAGGCCTTGCGTCCTCATAACGCCTGCTGCTCCTCCGCGACTGTTTGCTTCGTAGCTGACTCTTGCCGAAGGTCGTTCCATTATCCGTCAGTCCTGGACGTGCCGACTATCCAGCATTTAGGCTGATGGGCATACTCCGCAGTTTTCTGAAAGAACTGTCTAGCAGTTCACGGCTACACCCACTTGTTAGGGGACGACACTAAGTCACACTAAGTGACGGACTAAAAGTTGGCGCCCGACCTCACGGACCACAGGCATCCTATCGGCGTTAACACTGGTGTTGAATATCCGTACTGTAAATTTATACCACTATTTTCGTGCAAAGGACATTGTCGATCAGTGCGTAATTATAGAAATTTTGTCCCTTTTGCATGTAACAAATTTTTGTTAAATCGTCTTTTATGGCTTAACAAAAGTAGTAGCCAGTGGCTGAAAGACAGTGCCTTTCTTTTCCAGCGCATCCACAGTTTACGGACAGCCGGAGCTACCACGAACAAAGCTGGCGCAGCCGGATAAATAACTCATCATCAACCATGTACTTTTAGTAGCCGTTTAGGCGACCGGCCACTGGTTGAGGAGATTGTTGATGTATACAAGCGCCATAAGCTTAACCTGTTTTGAGATATTGCAAATTTTTGCGGCATCAAATTCACTGTCAGCCGCCATGCCATTGGTATTGGCAACTGAAAAATCCAGACAAGATCAGGAACCTCGCCTGTGTCACATGCCTCCAACACTGATTATGGTTGACATTAGTATGTTGCAAGAATTTGGTCGCACTAGTTTGCAGTGCTTAAGACACTCCATCCAACTAAAACAGTTCCGCTACATGTCTTTAGAAGTGTAAGTTGGGCAGTTATACCACCCTACTTATTAATGGGCACTTAAGCTGTCTGAATGCCCTCCCACACCTCTGTAGTGTCTTCTTATCCGGCAAGATTGGTGGTGGTGAGACGCATGTTTAGCACAACAGTGCTATTTTTGTGCTTCCAGTATCAATTTCAGCTCTTCTTCAGAGTAGGAATGTGGGCATACGGTACGGAGCGTAGGCAGTTGCACATAAATGGTGTCGAAGCAGTTTTATATCACCCTAGCGAGAATTCTGTGCTTAGACCAAATTATTTGGAATGGGAATGCTTGTACAATTGAGGAAGGGCCTTTGCAACTAAGGCTCCCATTCGAAACACCCATTATGAAAACCCTGTGTGTGCTTGCTGTGGACTCCTTTATTTCCTTCTGAGTTTATGCGTATGCCTCTTGTGGCTTTCGCCATACGTGCATGGAAGGAGTACCGATGAAGACAAGGAAGGCCGAGGGTGAGGAGGGTCATTTCTGGCTTATTAGCCGTCGTTGACCAGCCGTCCAGGTCCAAATCTCAGGTTATCCGAACCCTGGGTTTGGTACGGCCAGCTGGCGATGGCTGATAAGTTAAAAACGGTCACCCGCGATCCCCCCTGTCTTCGTCGGTAGCTTTATGCATGTTTCTAGTCGCCTTAAGACTGCATACGAAACCCTGAATCGAACCCCAATGTACAACGGGACGAGTAGGTCATGTAACCTTATCGACGAATGTCCTACGATATTTTCATCAATCGTATTTCTCCCACCCTAGTTATCTTCGCGTCGCCAGGAATGTGAAAATCGGTCCACCAGCGCGCGCAACGAATACATCTTCCAACTGACTGCCTTGAATGCCCACTTGAATCACTATCTAAAGAAGGATATTCCGGACATGGCTAAGGTACTGCCCTTTAGCGCTTCCTCCTGCTCACGGACTGTAACAATCTCAGCCATTCTCATCCACTCCGTAGCAGCAGCTTGGCCCACTTTAAAGGCCCCTATTTTGCGTTTTTATTTCATTCTACCTAATGGAGTGGAAGTCTAGAGCGATCTTTGCAAGAGATATGCTCGGTTGAACTTTTAAAATCCTTTACTGCAGCAACTGAAAATGTCATGTGCGTCCAGACTAATTAGCTGCTGTCTTCAAATAGAGATAGTGCACTGCCGATAGTCATGAAGCATTGCCCCACACTTTATTCGTACACTGCGGCCTGCTACCTATCCACCCGCGTAAACATACTACAGCCCGTCCGTCGCAAGCGATTAGGATCACTACTGCCTCGATAGAATAGTGGTAACCCGCTCGTGACCTCGTTTATAGTGGGGGTGGACGTGTGGAACGTCCACCTTTTTTTATCCCCACACGCACAGCCTTCCCATAGCAGGACTTGGCCAGGACGGCTAGGCATGAGTGTGCAGTGACTAACTAAGTCAAACAGCTCCTTCACAGGCGTTCCAGTCCTTAATTTCACACCAGTCAGTCCTCGTGGAGGGGCTAGTGATCTTATTCAAATGAGGCCGCCATATAGGCCGCATTATAAGGGAGGCAGTGCAGTCTAACCCGCCGTCCTGAATATGACCCAGATTTCTCGTTACCCGAAAACCTGCCAAGACACACTTTTAGCACGTTGGGGTGCTTTAGAGTGCGCAGGGTTCATTGTAGCAAGAAACGCGCTGAACCGCCATGAGAAAAGGTACCTCGGTGTCAGCTCCACTCCTCTTCCTCCTCCCATAATATGACAGTTCGGTCGTCGCGAGCGACGATGTCCGCCATCCGCCGGTGACTTGTGCGTGAATTCGTTTATAGTCCGCTGCATCTACCGCACCCCTTCCTCCCCCACCAGACTTCGGTAGTAGGACGGAGGCGGGTTTGGGAGCAGTGGCCGACAATTCTAAAAGGCTCCTCTAAGCGTCTCACATGCGACCTGTTGCCTGCGGAATGTACTAGGGTTTTATGAGGACGGCCCGGATACCACCTACAGTGAGCGACCGATCCCATGAAATGTTGGCTGAAATTTCGAAATGCGTTTTCGATCAGGAAGGACTACTTAGGCGCCGTTATAATACTTATTATCTTGCGGCATAATCCTATAATATCTCCGACTCACCAGTATATCAGCTTTTGAAGGCACTGCTTTTCAATCTCCTGTAAAATTGTACTCGGTAAAAGATGACTACTTAAATGGCATGCATTATTCCCATTGATTTTCAATGGTCTCGCAAATGCAAATATATTTTATAGAAACCAAGAACAAGAATATGCTTTCGTTCAGTCGTTTGATAGAGAACCTTTTATCTTTATATTTTATAGTCGAAAAATGAGTATAATTGGGTTTTAAAAAAGTTTCTACTTATGAGATTTTTAAAACCATGCAACGTCCATTCCTACAGTATTGTACATGCCTGTTTACCACTGCCCCCCCCCCCCCATGAAATGTACACATATTCCGCATCCATTGCAAAATTTTATGGACTCTATATGGTATCTTTTTAAAGGCATAGAAGAATATGTGATTTTCTTTATGCGGAACGCCTGAACTTTGTAGACTGAAATCACTGAGCGCTAATACAACGACTGATCAGGCTCGAAATTATTCAGGAATAAGAAAACCTTTTTAAAACCTAATTATACTCATTTTTCGATTATAAATTTTAAAGATTACGTGATTCCCTATAAAACGACTGAAAGAAAGCATATTTTTGTTCTTGGTTTCTGTAAAATATATTTGCATTTGCGAGACCATCGAAAATCAATTGGAATAATGCATACTATTTACGTAGTCATCTTCTACCGAGTACAATTTTTACAGGAGATTCAAAAACGGTGCACTCAAAAGCTGAAATCCTACTCAGTCCGAATATTATAGAATTATGCCGCAAGAAAATCAGTTTTGCAACCGCGCTTAAGTAATCCTTCCTAATCGAAGACGCATTTCAGAATTTCAGCCAACATTTCATGGGATCGGTCACACACTGTAAGTAGGAGTGCCATAGAGATCAAAGTCAGAAGGCGACACTAGTCCTGACTGTCAGTCATGAAAAGAACTAGGTTACGCTGTCGGTTGACAACCTTCAAGACGAAGGCTTTTAGCATGTGATAGATTCAACTGCACCGGGTTTATGGCGAGAAGTGCGTTGGTGTGCCGTGGGAATGGATTCTCCAGAGTCGACCTCACTCTCTTTCTCTCCTCTCGTGCACCAGTCCACTCTCCGACTCTGTCCGCCATGTGGTGCTGGAATTTGTTGCAGCGGATATCGCGACGTAAAGCCTACACCCAGGCGTGCTACCACACCTCCATGTAGTGCAGCAGATATGGAATTCGGGAACCCTGCGCAGTCCGATTGGCATGTACTGTGTGCCAACCTGTCGCGTTTTGATCCAGCGCCTCTACAGCGTGACCCGTTACGTGGATCATAATGGAAGTAAGCCATAACACCTGGAGTCGAGGTTGGGTTTGGTGGCGTATGACTCCGTCGGGTACGGTCGTGAATATAAACTATTTTTGAATTACGTTCGCCGATCGGGCCAAGGGGCATGCTCGTCCCGTTGGACATTAAAGCTCCGTTTAGATCGCGTGACGTCGGTCGCATAGCAACCGCCAACATATGCTGAAAGTAGCACCAACAAAGGAAGGGGGACTGGGAGAACCATTTCAAGCTTGTCAGCCGTCGTTAGCCAGCCATGTACCCACTACATATACATATTGAACCTGAGTTATTTAGTTAACAAATTATAGTGCCTTTCAACATGAATGGGGGGCAGTTAAGCCCTTCGAAATACCCCTCATAGAAGCCAAAGCATCCATATTCTATAGTTTGTCCGTCTTTTGCGCCAGAATTCTTAGGTTTACCGCTCGCAAGGCTTCGTAAATAAAGCCTTGTTTCCCTATTTCGATTTTTTGTACTCACAGGTCGAACGTTTTCGTTGGCGTTAGTCGTATTGTTGGATGGTACTTCTCGAGTCCAGACACCGTAAATTTCCTGACGAAGTCAGAGATCGATTCCTGTCCAACCGCTTACCACACTCATTTTACTTGCTCTAAGAGATTTCCTATTAGTCTCCGCTGTTTATCCTTCTACAGACTTTGGACGGCGATGTGTACGAAAAATTCCGCGAAGTTCTTGTCACTTCTAACCAAACTGAGTTGGATATCTGTCGGTCCAACCAAGGACCCTTCAAGGAGTTGTTCGAGGCATCTGCCGAGGTGAGCATGATTTTTGGACCTCGATAAAATTTTCCCTCACCTCATCTTCCGTCTCCTCCGTTTCATCGTTTTTTTCTTTACTTTTTCTGTCATCCGCCTTACTGTCTGCTCCTCTCAGCCTCTTTTTCCCTCCTTGCTATCTTTCATCCTCAGCGCCCTCTTAGCTTAAATTTCCAGCGATTCCTCGACCCCGTACTGCATCCCGTGTACCCGCCATTGCGCGCACAGACTTTGTTGGCGATCAAGCTGAGAGCCACAAGCATGAGTGAGTAAGTTCAGATGGACTGCGCAGAGCAACGCATGCGCGCTAATAGGGCGGACGAGGACGTTCTTTCTGGGGTTAAATCCAAAGTGGGTAGACAGTTACCTGAGTTCATCACCAACATCATAATCATCATTACCCCGTCATCCCGGGAACACGAGGCCTGGCCGTTAGCCGAAATATGGGCTTCTCGGTGGGCAAAAATATGGCAGAAAGCCACTGCTTTCGAGGCTTGGCGAATTCCGCCTGCCTTCCAACAGTTTCACCCGCCGTCTGGTACAATTGTGGAACCTTAAATCAGTGTGGCATAGAAGTAACTGGAATGCATAGAGTATGGGAAACCACTCTTCGATCAGGTCGTCCCACGCAACCGCTGTTGGATCAGATACGGCCTAATGGGGTTTTGGATTGCCGAAGCGTTATGGCTCTCGCTCTCTACTTCGACTTAACGCATGCCAGTGACACTGAGAGGAGTACTTTTCCTGCTTAGCAGTAGCATTTGCCACCTGGACTATCGTTTCTCTTAAAAATAGTGTCCTCAAAAGGCAAAAAGCACCACCACCGCCGCCGCCGCCGCCATCATCATTGTCGTCTTTGTCGTAATCATGACCAAATGCAAGTTCAAGCCTGAGACCCAGTGGTTAATCATGTGGACTCGTAAATTAGAAAACCTTGTAACAAAGCACGTCGTCATGGGAAGAAGATTAAAGGATTTGGAGTGAAATTCGGAAGGTCCAGGGAAAAGAAATTCGGAGTTTGTGAGGAAAATCACTAGTGAAAGCGATACTATAACGTTTTTTGCCATCTTGAGTAGCTTAATCAAATGTAACCTAGGAGGTTTTTGTGCATAGAGGAGGTCGTCTTTTGTTTATTTACGTACGGCTTCCTATAAACTTTGTACGCAGTGTCTACTACTGCGGAATTCCAACCAGAACGTCTCGCTGTAAATTCGCACACCTACGTTACTGTGCCCGTTGTAGTGTCAATCGCGGCCGTTGCTAACAGAGGCATATCTGGCTCTTCCTACAGTTAACCGAAAACGATGGCTGCGCTAAGTAGGTGACGTATTTGTCATTGTCAAGAAAGATATGTTAGACCTGCTCCACATGGATTTTAGCTCTTCATTTCCAGAGATCACGTTTACATTTAAAACGGGTGTTGATGGACAACCCCCATTTCCGGATGTCCTTGTACATCAAAAAAACTAACAGACGACCGGATACATCAGTTTATTGCCAAAAACGCATTCTTAGGTCATCTTACATTTTGAGAACAAACATTCTCATGGAAGTTCTGCCTATACAGCCTGCTAAATCGAGCCAAAGCGCACTGCTGTGATGGAGAAAGTCGTCGGGCAGAAATAAAATTCCTTTTCCGAAATGGATACCCGCGTGCATTTGTACGTCAATGCATGAGGCACCAGCGATTCCAGGGGAAAGGCATTTTCACTGCTACGGCCGCTCGGACACCAAAAGTCTTGTATCTCAGCTTGCCCCCCCGCCTGCCGTTGCCTTGCGAAAAGTATGTACGCATGCGTGCCAAATAATAAGTATGACGCACTTGAACCCATCACGACGCGCCACCAGTCGTGGTTTTGACGGTTGCCAATTTACAGAATTACTCGGTTCTATTGGTGACTAATAGAGTGGCTGAAGTCAGGCCACAATGGCTCCATCTCAATTGGAAACTGTTTTGCCATCGGCAAGGAGGGTTGGGAAATAGAGAGTGCTGCGCAAGTCGCCGTCGCTGTGCTCACGTCGTGGGGCTCAGTATGGACGTTGTCGCTTACAACGTCTGCATTTATCCATGCACGCGTATCCAACTATCGGGACAGTATTAACTCACGCGGACATGGCATGGCCGAGTTGGTTTGTAAAATAGCGGAAGTTTTAAAGTCCCCCGTATTTGCTTGAAATTTAATCAACCGTCTCACCGCCTCTTCGTCTCTTTTGCAGATAAACCGCACTAACGCGTGGAACCAATTTGTCCAGGAGTCGCCCGTTTTTCTCGAGGACTTGCAGTTCAAGTTTGAGCCTCGCGCTGGCGACACGGTTTGTGCTTTCCTCCCCTCTCCCTGTCCTAACTGCCGCCCGTTCCCCTGCAGGTGACCGGCTTGCTCTCATTAAACGCGAAGGATACCAGCAGCGCCAACGGCGGCGATTTCGAGCAGTTAGCCAAGAAGCTAGCGCGCCACTTTGTCAGCCGCGAGAGACGCATCAAAGCCTACGAGGAAGAGATCAGTGATCTGCGGTCCGGTCGTATCACCCCCCCTCCTGGACAGGTTAGTTTCCGTGAACGGTCTTCTGGCGGCTGTACATTTCTAGTTTGCATGCGCGTTGCTTTTTCGAGCTGCAGCTGACACGTGACTGCCTGTCGTCCTTTTTTCACGTCTTACAGTGCAGCAAGAAAACAGTGCTAGTAACGTTGACCCATATCTTCCTCTCACCCCCT
>CACRXP010000386.1:460842-482663 GCA_902702965.1 Spirometra erinaceieuropaei | reverse complement strand
TTGATTGAGGATCGGAAAGCTATGACTTGAGCAGTTCGCGGCTCACGCGGTTGTCGCCTCTAGCAAGAATTTATACTTCGCCAAACTTAAATGTGTGGTTAGGTCCCGTCGAATGAGCCACGACTCCGCGTCCGGAGTAGTTATCCGGTTTCTCCGACATAGTTGTTTTGTCCATAACTGAACCAGACCCGATAAACGACTCCAGAAGTCTCCTGCCCTGGCAGTGGGTCTTTCGACCTCATGATCTGGCGCTTTATGGTTGCCTCCGGTCTGTGTGCAACTCCAATTCCAAGGGGCGTAAGAAGGCGGCTGACGGCTTCCGAGACATTCTTCACGTACGGGACAGGTCTCCAAAATTTGGGGCAGGTTGGATTTCGTCTCTCGTCTCGTTTCTGCAAGCACTGGCTTGAGGAAAGGGCCGTTTTGCACTAGACTTCAATCTAATTAGAAACGAGGCTGAGGTACGCCACACTGAAGATCTCGATCATTAGTTTTGTCGACTTCTATACGATGTACAGAAATGATAATTCTTGCTTATAAGATGATTTTGTAATTTCGAGACTTCTTAAAACCGTTAAATATCTAGTAAATGCCCGCTTACCAGAGCTGCATATGAAGTATGCGGCGTGGCCTACAAGATTTGCAAAATTAAATGAGCTTTATAGCATGGACGGATGTAAGACTTTCCTCATACGAAAAGTAGACAGATTGCAGTTTGGAAACCCTAGGCGCAAGTGCGATCGGGTTCGAAATTACTAATTAATTGCAACATTTTCAACACTTAAAGATACCCCTTCTTCGAGTATCAAGTTTAAAGAAGACATAATTTGCTACAAAGTGGGTGCAATAAAAACACATTTTTATGCATGCTTTCTGTAAAGCACGTTTAACTTCGTAAGGCAACCGAACAGCGATATAACAAAGTCATATTACTTAAATAGTCACTTTTTGTTACCGAGTATGGTTTTTGCAGAATGCCGAAAAGAGCTTCATTCAAAACTTGGCATCTGGGCATGACTGAAATATCTTGGGAAACCAGCACCAATTCCAACCCGTCTAGCAAACAAGGATTGCATTACCAATCACTTGAACGTATAAAACCAGTTTCAGTTGGGGTTTTTTGACACTCTCGGTGTATGCGTTATTTGCTTGTTTTAGGACTTGCTGGCATCAGCACCTTGATTGTACACACACAGTTAGTGACCTAACTAATGAAATGTGTCGAGATTTACGAATGATTGCCAATCACTCCCAAACCGACACCATTTTACGAGTCCGATTTCTATGTTAATTAAATACAAGTTTAAAAGAATTGTTAAAGGCAGTGTTGCGTTGTTTAGAAATGCCGGTTTATTTTAAAAAGGGAAATATCCCGAAAACGTCAGAAATGACTCTAATTAAGTAAAGTTCGTTTTTAGATGTATAGAATGTATTATCATACCAAAAACGTAGTAAAAATGAAAGTAGAAATAAAATAGCGTCTGATAATAGTGTTTTAGTGAAGTTTACATGTAAGTATAGTTTTATAATTAGTGTGATTTCATGTATGATTGTTTGTCAACTGCCTACATTCCGAGCGCAGATTCCAAAACAGTTTTCCAGTGAGTCCTCCTTTTTTATTTGTTTGAAGTAAATGAGATGGAGTTCGCCAAGAGAAGCTGGGTTTTGCTTTATTTCACCGATGGGGATGTCGTAGGATCAAAAGTTTTCATATGGTGACATGCCATGAGGCCGGTCGGTGCCTAATAAATTTAAATATAACTGACAGGCGTGATCGTAAACATACCAGTTTGTGTTTAAAGAGAGAACGTTTCTTCCGTTAAATTACTTTACACTTCTCGTTCGTTTTGGATTACGCTGATTTCAAATCAGCCCCGAAATGTTGCTGAATACTTCGTGATTTTCAGTGTTTTCACCCGATCGTCCATAAAGACAGATTCTGAATTATCTGTCTGCTGAGAACTTTAAAATAAGATTATTCTCGAAGGAATTTACCGAATTATTGAGTTTTCAGGCGCTCATTTTCACGAAGACGGTCGTTTGGGTCACATGTGAAGACTCATTCAAACATCAAACTTCATTTTCGAGTAGAATGTCCATAACGAAAGCCAGAAACGAATATGCCTTTGGCCAATAAAAAAAGCTTTCCTTAATAAGTTACCTCTTTAAGAAGTGCTTTATTACTGCACTCCGTTGACGGATCTCTGTGTACTTTGTATTTTTGCACGGTGAGGCCAAGTAAAAATTCGACACTTTTGGCCGTTTCTTCCGCGTTCCTGAGAATTACTTATATTTTTCTACCGTGAACGTAAGAACATGCCTTTCTCTTTATATTGAGGCCATTTCCACTGTTTTTGCTGGCTCTTAGACTCCGTTCTTCGATTCTGAATGCACGGCAGAGCGCCCATATAAATACTGATATTTTGCTGAAACTATAAATGTTTTGCTCGTTCTATTTCTGAATGAGATATGCACAGAAGCTAAACTACACGACAAGTAGTGTTTCATATGTTTAAAGCCGGAAATGACCATTCCGTGGTGGTCATCTATGTGACATCAGGTAGAATTTTCCAAACGACAAAAAATGTCTGCCCACTTAAACGGAGGAATCCCTATCTGCGTCATTACTGCACTTTTGGCCACCAAATCGCACAGGTTTGCTAATTTGACATTTAGGAATTGGTAAAATCTCTGGTTTTCTTAAAATAACCTTTGTATTAGCAGGTTGATCAACATGGTTAACATCGGACTTAAAATAAAATTTCAAGTTCGGCCAAATCTGTTTATTAAAACTCGCGGGTAAATTACTATCCTTTCAGTGAAAAAGTCGCTCAGATGCGTAACTGGAGTCTAGGACATGTATTAGCATAGGGAATTGCGCGAATATAATTCAACGTCGATTTTTGCTGAAATCTACGGATATTTTATTTGATATAAATACGTGACCACAATTTCTGCACAAGAAAAGGACATTTTACTGAAGGAAGTGGATGAGCGAATAAATTGCTCAACGTTAAAGGCGTCCAGAAATTCCCTTATCAGTTTCCGTTTTTAGATTTCATGAGATAGGTCACGTCCTGTACCTTGCTGTCACCAGTGGCTGATAATCCGAGTTATGGTTACGGTCAGTGCAACCGCTTTTCACAGCAGTGACAGTACGACGCCGTGAATAGCACCTCAGCCTAGTCCGTTCAGAGTTCTTTGAGGAGCATCCGCCAACCAGAACATTTCGCACGTATTTCGGATGCTAGCCCTCAAAGTGTCTTCCAAAATAGCCTCACATGAGCGGACGCCGCCCGCGCCTACTTGTTTCATTTGATGCGGCAGTGGTGCATGCCGTGTATGGAACTGTTCCCCACACTACACAAAACCCACCATTGTTCGGTAAGGATCGGGTGAAGGACCCCAAGCATCTGTGGCATACAAAGAATACGCAATATACTTATTTAAGTGGGTTTTAGTCAGACACGATTATTTCGGTTTGGGGTTTCATCATACATGGTTGGGTCGTCTGTTGTAGACGGTCTGGTGCATTATCTACAATGAACTCGGCTCAAAGAGTTAAGAAGCGATCGTTGTAGACACTTGCTGTTTATTTTTTTAAATTGTTCTGCTTAATTTCGGTTGCTATATGTTAGTGCATTACAACTTTTCCTCCCGAAAAAAGAATTTACCAACTACCTATACTTATTTTGCCATTCCTCTAAGCATACATAGGCCACGCACGTGAAACCCCTATAATCACCTTTTCCGTAAGACAAGCACCTTTGGCTGGTCATGTGTGTTTGGCATCCTTCACCCGATCGTTGCCGATTGTTCGTTCAGCGCGGTACACATCGACCATAGCCGGGAAGTGTTAGCGAAATAGCTGTCATTAAGCAGCGACACCCCACTGTCGGGTTCCAGCTAACTCGAAGTTTAAACCCAAATCAGTCGGTCGGTCTCACCTCTGCTGCATGGTATCTGCAAAAGAACTGCAAAGATAATACCAATGTGCTATCGATTGTTCCTATTAGCTGACTAGAAGGAACATCCTGCGTTCTTCGCAACATTTGCTAAGCGCCAAAATTTCTTCACATGGGTGTCAGATGGATCTGAAGCAACGTTCACGCTACGGCACCAGGCGGACCACGTCATGTCAGCTGAGATAGGGCAAACATTCTCCTGCAATAGTCTTTTTATGGTTCGAGGCAAATCCAACGGCTTATAACAAGTTTTTATGATAAATTTGGCCGAATGACTTTTCGCGTTATCCCATTGCTCTACTCTAAAGTGCCTGCTTTTACGACTATTCTGCGTTGACTTGTAAGTGCTGTGGAGTAAGTTTTGGGGTCTGGTTTACCGGCTCTCACTCTAAGCTAAAATTGAGGTCTTTGACAGTGGTGGGCGGGCAGTGTGTCGGTTTTAGAACTTGCGCAACTCCATCCTCATATCGGGCTATTACATGCTGTTGTTTGCTGTCAAGGCTGTAGTGCCTTCAGCACCCTTGCCCGCGTACTGCGTTTGCCTATGTTTGCCGTATGTATATGCATATCTCTGTGCGCGTGTGTATAGGTGAAGGACCGGAAATACTTCCTGAAGGTTGGTTACTCCTGGCTATGCGTGAGTCAGCCCAATTGCCTCTTTGCGCTCATGCTATCATCGCTCGCCTAACCCCAGTTTGGTGGAAGTTTTGCTAAATTTGCCTGATTCTTCCGTCGCCAGCAACTTTCCTGCAATTCTTTTTCTTCCCTCCATCGACTTCCGCTGATATTAACATTGCTTTTTTTCTTTGTCCCCCCCCCCACTCGTGCGAATTCGCTTCGGCATAGTGATTGTCTTTGTCTCACCTTCCTCCCTCTCTTTTCGCAGGGCACTGAGGTCAACGGGGACGATTCGTTGCCCAGCCCGGAGTACATGGAGCACAAGTTGGAGGAGCTGGAATTTGCCATTCGTCGAGAAGAGGTAATAGAATACACACCTTCTTGAGTAGACCGTTTACTCCTTTTCTACGTCTCTATGGTTACGTTTTCGTGCCCCTCCTCTGCGCGCGGACAGAGAAGTCTCAGTAAGCTACCCCGGCGCTGATCAGCCTGTCTCTCCCCTCCCCCGTCCCCCGGCTGTGGTCTTTGGCTTGCCGAATCAAAAATCGTCAAGAGAGCTCAACAGTCTGGTATAGCATGTTTTGCTAGGGTGCCATGGACTACTAAAGGGAAATTTGATGGCACGAGGTTGCACAGGTAACTACTGATAGCCACTCCGTCTCCAACAATGGCAATGAGGGTGAGCTGCAATCGTTTTACAGCCGTCAGTCGACATTGCTCCACCTCAGCAGCGCAGCAGAACCTCGACATTTTCTCTGTAGGTCGAGCTTCATGGTCTGTCTAGCTAGTTTGTTGCCGTAAGCCACATCACCATCTCCCATCGAGTCTACTCCAACTTGTCACTGGTACAGTGGGGAGGGGGGGCAAAGCAACGTGGAGCGATGCCACGCTATCCACCTGCGCGGAATGGAGGTACACTACTCGTAGCCACATTTTGGCCGACCTCGACAGCACAGCAGGCGCCATTCGTCCTCCTGCCACGCGCCTGGTGTCCACTTTCATCCCTTACTGACTAGCTGTCACGTCTCAGTCAACAACGACAGCCGACTGTGCTGATGAAGTCAGGAACACAACCCATTTCACTGGCTGACCGCCTGCACGGAGTAATTAGGGAAACTGTAGAAACGTTCGCTTATATCCCTCAATTTGCTTCCACATGTAAAGTAGGCCTCTTGTTAGACGATTTTCGTCAAATAAGCTGAGCCACATGATCGAACCAGATGGACACACTACAACTGTTCTCGCTACTCACAACTACATTGGTTACAGGTTTTTGTTTTTCTGCAGTCTGGATTCTGTCCAGTTTTAGCGGGCGTCTAGTTTCGAGGGCTCCACACCTGCCCTCTTTTTCATTTTATGGACAGTAAGGCTGATTCGGAGTTTTTCGTACGTTGCCAGCTTTTCACCCTTGCATCTCCGTACACTGTGACAGTAACACCATGGTGCTACTGTTGAACGCAAGGTCCTCCCAACGCCATCACGTTTCGACAATTTCAATGAAAGCCTTCGAACCGCAGTTTTCCAGTGGTCCAAAAATCTTGGCTAGCCGTTACTCTCTGTATAGGGGTTCTGTGTGCCATCGCTCTGTTCAGCAGGCGCAAACCCACAGCTTGGGTGTCTGCCAACACTAATCGAAACGCCTCAATGTCAAACTGACGTCAGTGGACGTCAACCGATACCGATACTGACAGAAGAGGCCATCGGAATTAGACCAAACCTCCACTGTCGGTGAACGAGAGGGCTCCATAAGCGTTTTAGGCATCAATCGGAATGCGATTCAGCGGTTAGTGTGCTAATCAAAAGGAATACAGGTCTCCTTATGATGTCTTTGTGCGAGCAACTACCGCGCTGAAAAGAACACTTTTCCGAGTTGCGCAACCTATCATACCCGAATTTGCCCTACGTGTCTTCTGTATCAACTGTCCTCGCATGGCGCTGTGCCTGTGCGCTGCCCTCTGTCAAAATATGGACGGCACTCCGTAGTCAAGAGGACTGTCATTTGAAGTGTGGTGTGGGAGCGGCCGGAGTAGATTTTTCAGCAGCTTTGGCCTACTGAATCTGTCCCGTAAGACTGATGCAATACTGCTCAGCTACCCTTATTAAAGAAGGGAGGCAAGACGGGATGTTTAAACTACTGCGGCATTAGCCTACACGACCTTTTTCGAGGGTATTTTTCTGAAACGTTTTTGCTCCACCAGGGACACAGAGAGGAAAGAGCCAGAGCGGTTTTCGCCATGACGTGTCGACCAAAAACTCATTTTGCGACTATTATCAGAACAGCGTCATGGTTCTCGATTAAACACGGTTGTATATTTGTTTGATTTTGCAGTAGTATCCAACTCTACCAACCGGAGCACCTACTGGTAGGCCATGGCGGCTAATTGTATGAACTCTTCACAAATGAACTTAATAAAAGCATTCTATAGGCTCACGCGCATAAGTTTTAGTTCACTGTGAAGAGCGAGAGGAGGGTTTATTTCCCCCTTGCCAGCCCTCCCTAATGATGCTGTCAGCATCACTCTGCAACCACTAGGACGTCCACGTAGGCCACAACCTCGTCCCAGGCTTTGGTCATACCAGTGACATCGGCCTGTTAGGAAATTCCTTCAGGAAGCGCAATTCATCTTTTGTCAGTCATTTCTTGCTTTCCCCGTATTCGACCTCAAAGTGGACGATGAATAAACCAGCGTTCGGTGTCTTATTGTTGCAAACAGTGTCCTATCGTAGATGGCGGGAGGCTCGAGGCCCAAGATGTCTTGTCTACTTCGAGTCTTATCTGCCACTGTCAATTTAATTTCAAGGGAAGACAAACCTTCACTAAGGACTCGTGTATTAAACGTTCTGCCTATTCTGGACGTGTCTGCGAGGTGTGGCAGAGGATAAGGGCTCGTGTGCTGGAGGTTGCGACCTAATTCGTCCTGCTCAGCGGTTGCGATACCCGGCCCGTAAATGCGGCAGCCGTGAGAAAAATTGGTGTTTTTGACAACTGGTGCCTCCAGAGAGTGTTGAACTCCATCATCGTTACAATAAAGTGGTCACTGTCTACGGGGGTTTGTTCACACAGTCGAAGTAAAACTTAGTTACGATTTCATCTCATCGATTCCTTTTTTGCCGCCATGGTAGTTAATTAGAGAAGCGGACAGATGCAGTTAAGTTTGATCTAGAAAGGGTACTGGGGCTGCCTGTTTTCGGTGTTCGGGGGTGGAGCGCCTGTCGAGCAACGCTCGCTGACCTTCCGTAATGGTCCGTGACGCCGTACAATCAAGAGTAGGCTAAACTAGCATTAATGCCAGACTAGGGGACGCCTGATTGTGATAAATGCTCTATGACTACTAAGTACTGGCTGTAGGTAACATTCCGCTTAAAATAATGAATTTAGACTCGTGACTTTGAATGGCCCTGTCTGCCAACTGATCTAATGGGCCCGATAACAGCCACAGTCAAAAGGTAGTAATCACAGCTGTAGGTATGTGATCGATTTGTCGGTCCATAAAGTTGCCATCGCAGACCTGGGTCTCGAGCAGCTCTCGACACGCCATTTCCCCGGCCTAAGCCGTTGTGGTTATGCACATAGAGTTCGATTCGCCGCCTACTTCCGGGGGTATGAACAACGGCCTTAGACAGCATATAATTTTGTTCCTACCATCGGTTTCAACTGACCGCGTACGTTTCTCGGTCCTCCTGTGTTTCCTACCTCACACGAACCCCGTACGCATTTGAAAAGCGAGTAACTCCTTAGCAGTCGTTACAGCCCGGGGCGTTCGCACGTACCACGACATTCTTATTGACTGACCTACTCGGAACTGTGGCCTCCATCACAATGACGGGGGCTACATTTATGCTCCCTCACTGATTCAGTGTCTGTTTGTTTCTCGCAGAAAATGGAGTTACGTTACTCCTAAGCAGCGCTCTGTGGTTCTTGTCGACTTCTCCCCTCTCCACTATCCTTAGTCACTTTTGCCGTCGTCATGATGATGTATTTACCAGTCCAATGGTCGCCCCATTGATGAAATCTGGCCGTGCGCACGTGCTCCGATAATCTGCAGGTATGCCGACAAAAAGTGGAGATTAGTATGGTCACTAGTGTTTTTGAGTTCCAGTCCCGGGAAGACCCGAGCTAGAACCTAAATTTTAATCAGGAAACCCAGATGTGTACGCCTAAACATCAGTTTAAAGCGGGTGGCTTATTGTAGAGAAAATGTGAAAGCGAACCGTTGCCTAGTGAGGAACGAATGAACCAAGGACTCGTCTTTTTCCACCGCATTACGTGCCTTTGAACGTACTTTCGGACGGTCTCATCTTGTCCACTGCTCAAGCTTCAATATGTTCCTCTTCACTCTTTTTGTTGGATTCAGCGATTTAAAAGGTCCGCCAAATAGCCCCGCTCCGGAGTGTGGGTTCTGACCAACACATCATTGTATAACTTGCGATCGGAAAAATCTTATTGTGTTATGGCGACGGATAAGAACGTTTTCTGCTCACTCATTGACTTAGATATTTGGGTTTGGATGGACAAAATGACTATTGAACACCGCAGTCTTACGTACACTTGTTCGTGACCAGTCTACACTTACAGCTTCCCCTCGTACCGTGCCCGGGTGTCTGAGCCCACAGTACAGCCCTTCATTCCTCGTCATAATATATCCGTCGGGGCTGAAGCTACCAAATGTTTCGGACTGTTTTTTACGTAGTCTATTCTTCTGCCAACCCTTTGAGGGTAAGGTATCTAGGTTTCACAACGAGTTCTTTTACTTATCCAAGAATGCGTTTGTCTTCTGGAGGGCGATCAAGTTAGAAGGGTCACTTCCAGTTGTTGGTAACCAAAACTGGCGGTTGGAGTTTCGCGATACAACTTTAGTTGATACTTGTTAAAGTTAATTTTGGCAAGATTTTATTTCGTAGCCGTGCCTGTTAGGCGTTGGGGTCAGGGTTATGGGTTAGGGGGCTAGACTGGGGCTTGTCTACTGCAGATACGGCTACGAAATAAGCTCCGACCTTAATTTCTTCCCCTTCTCTGCCCTCCGCTGCTGCAATTTCATAAGGTTTGGTCCGCGTCCTTCCGTTTTCGAGACACAAGCTCAATACTACGCCTGCCAGGTAGCCCATCTTTAAAAAACCCAAGTTTTGTTCACTTCCAGCGAAGTCTGTTCGCCAATTTTAGTCAACTTCTGTCTATCGCCGATTATGAAACTGGTCGACAAGGCGTTGTCTGCCGAAGGATGTTGACGAAACTGCGAATGGATTTATGGAGCGTCATTTCTGTTTTATTGCGTCCTATCTCGTCTAATTAGCGACAGGCGATGCCAGACGACGATACGCTGGTTAACTTCGTTCTGATGAAGTGTTTGTGATCCATCTGACAGACCCCGTTTGCCGATTGTCTGCACTGTGTGTGTGTGTGTGTGGGCCACGCCGTTGGCGTCTTCGCTTGCGACGGTCGAACTATCGCCTGTATGCGTGCGCATGTTTGTGTCTCCTGTTCCAGCTGGTCGTCAGGGTCGATTGACTGAATGCGGGCGGAGTAGGCACGAAACAGCGCTGCATCAATCCGTGCGGTTTTTTTATCGCCATGTCTTCGGTTATCATAGATTGGCCGAAATGTCTCCTGTTCGCAACATCTGTCACTCATACGGAGCATATTTGCTTTGGAAGAGGGTAATGGATTGGTACTCGTCTATTCCTATATGGAAAGCGTCATCTGTCTACGTCAACTGACTATTCTTCACAGACTGAACGTAAACATATTAACTAGAACTTTTCGGCGCTCACGCGCTATGCACTTCGAAAGTGTCCTTTTATTTATACCGTGAGCACTATTTGAACTTTTGGGGCCGGTAACCACCTCTGTCCTACTAACTTTAAGCAAGTTGAAGATTCCATCCTGTTCCTATACTAGTTAAAGTTATCGCTTCAAGTTGGTAAGGCATTAAAGATGGTCATTAGGCCCTTCAAATTAGGTTAAACACTGAGTTTATCCCCACTATCCCCCCCCCCCCTACTGAGGCCCACTATCGCCCTATTGACAGAATCTCCATGGTTTTCCGATGTTCTGGCCTCACACAGCACACCCATTGGCTGTCCTGACGAACGGCTTCTCGGATGATTGGATTTTGCGAAGAGGCGATGCCTTTTGGCGCCACTGGGAAAACTCGATTAATAGACCCCGTAATGTTGATGAAGCAGAATCGCTTGGTTCGTTTGTTTTATCGCCTGACGTCCACTTTTATTGGACAACGTGGGGAGCCGGCGCAACACGGGTTTCCAATTGACTCTCCACTTCTTTTTTTCTCTGCCTCTTCTCTCTCTCTCTCTCTCTCCTGTGTGTATGTTTGCGGGGGCAGAAACCAATAGCTTTTTCTTGCTCTGTCCCCCAATCGCTAGGGCTCCTCACAGTAAACTGCCTTTCGTTTGGAAAGGTTGTCTTTGACGGGTAAATGTTGTTAGACTTGAGGGGGCTCCTGTGCAGATCACTTCACGTGGGTACGACATTCACCGACATGCCCAGCTTTGAGGATGGAGTACTGGCGATGAGCCCCACATTTGAGCTTCAGTCCGCGACCCTGGTAGGCGATGGCATAGCCACAAACAGATAAGCCACAAATGGCCGTTCGAGTTTCTCCAGTTTTTTTAGGTAAACCGCGAACCCTTCATTCTCTCTTAGTGCCCCTTCTTAGCTGCCTCAGTCGGCACGTACAGTTTGAGCTATATCAGTCTACTGGCTTTACAGCATGATCTTCATTTCCAATTCCCTTCTTTAGATCGAAAAAAGCAAGAACGAGGCCTGTCTGGATCTTCTTAAGCGATCGGGCGGTAAGTTTTCTCCACTGTTTCCTACGACCTTGTCCAACGAAGGCGAGATTTTTATGCAAATAATCTGATAAACCCGATGTATCACTTTTGTCTAGAAATCTTGCTTCCTACATCTGTATCTCAAACGTACCGTTGCAAGCTATTTTAAATTCTTCTGGAAATTGCTGTCTAGTCCTTTTGTATCCCCGCCTGTCATGGCGTCTTACTCTCCTTTTCAACCTTAAGAGCCGGCTGAGATCCTTTGCTAGCATTATCCGCTGTCAGCAGGTCTCTGATAACTTTATGTTCTATGTTTGCGTCGCATGAGACAATAAATGTAGGTACTGAAATGGTTCACCCCTATGTGACATTTCTAGAGACCGTGTTCCAATTTCCTTTCTTCACAACAGCCGTCGTCGCCTCTTTTGATGCGCATCTAACTCCTTGCAGGGGTTTTCTGTGAAAACCAGTTACCTGCTGCAAACCGGAGCGTATGACAGCGCTATTTGAGATGCCGTCGCTTTAGTTATGCGGCCCGTTTACCGCGGGAATCCCGTCCAGGCCTTTATCCGAATTTGCGCATCGTCGTAACAATTAAGGTAGACCTGGGCCTGGCCGGTCAGTCATCGGTATTTGCAGTGAACCACCGAGCGGACAATCCTTTGAACAGAGATTGTTGACTGCACTGGTTTTCTATGTCTTAAGATCATATGTGGAAGCGCCCATCATAACTTAAACTTTTGTAGAGAAATTGAAGTCATTTTATCTGTTGCAGTTCACGACCTAATTCGTCATGATAGCTCATCAAATCCACTCTGGTAATCCGCCCATTGCAAACGATGAGGGCCTCTACTGCCCCGTACGACTGGAAGTAGGTGTTTGCGCATCGGCCGGCGAAGAGAAACAGATGGTATGCGCGTTTCACACACGTAATTATGCCTAATTTCATGCATATTGGGCTTCCTTCAGTGATTGCGGATCTCGCGGAATTGAGAATGTCATACAGGGGTACTGTAGGAGTCCGATTTGCTCTAAAACAGGACTGAGATATCCCCTCAATTTGTAGGTGTCCGAGCCTGGACTTTTAGTGTAGGCCGTGATAGAGCCCAGCCCGCCAGATTTGTCATAATGAAAGGTGCACTGATTTGTCGTGAAAATGGGTACTTCCGTATCGGTCCTTCTCGCCTTTCTCTCCCACACATACCTTGGACCGGCTGGTGGTACGACTGAGCGCAGTTACTGGCGTGACCTAGGGCCCCGCCCATGTTGTTGATATATGACCGTGTGATCTGGAAGAAACAGGCATGCTTACATCCAGATGATGATTGAGTGGTACCTGAAGAAAGATTTTGCCGGTGCCGCTGTTAAAGGAAACTCCGGGGCTCTCGTATAGAGGACTAGTAGTTACCTCCTTGAATTCTCACGGACTTTGTCTTTGTCGTCGCATCGTCTGGGATCACCGTGTTTGGAGGTTGGATTTAAGTGCCTTCCTGGAGCTTTTCCCTTGTAGATGCACTGCACTGCTCTGATTGTCTCCTACAACCCGGGGAGAGAGATAGGGGATGAAGGAGGTTTCCACCCTAGGAATTCCATCGGTTATATCCCCGTAGATTGAGGACGCAGCTACAGTGCTCGACTTCACACTACAGGGCCTGGAACTTCTCTTTTAGTAGAACTGTTTTGCCTAAGTTGATCAGCGGACCCGTTGCGTTCGGTTGGTGGCTGGCGCGAAGCTCTTCATTTTGTCTGGGCAGTCAGTCAGTTATTTCGCACTTCTCCCTGCCTTTGTTGCATTCGATGCCGACATTGAAATAATGCGACCGCACATTGCGCCGTTTTTCGTTCGGGTAGACCCTAAGAGGTTGGTTGTTCATGGAGACAAGTAATTTTATTTCGTTGTGTTTGTCTTCCAACCAGTACCAGTGCTTTTTGGCATGGAGACTCGCATGGCTTTTAGATGCCGTAGTATGCGTGAATTTCTGCAATTTTAGCCAATAGCGGCCGACGTCTTCCAACATTTTTATGTAGCCCACGTTCATCGGAGAGTTTTCACCTGCATTCCTTCAGGTCCAGTGATATCACGTTCAGTTTAGTTGATGTCTTTTTTTCTTGAGTCCGTCGCTGCGTTTCGTATCGTAGGCCGATTTTCCAGATGGCAAGTCCACGTTGTACCCAATTTTTTCCACCTTGTTCCGCCTCTATCACGATCACGCCACCTGTCAAGTATATACTCCATCAGTAGCAGTTGATGAGGTCGACGGTGCATTCCTGTTGTCCTTCAGGAGTTTGAAAGATAATGATGTTGCCGACAAGAGGGTTGTATTCTGCGCATGTCAGTTGGCAGTGCAGTGGCCTACCCCGTGGCAACCAACCAGTCCTTCTTGGGTGGCACGGTCTATGCGTACTCGAGCGTTGACGTCGGCGGGAACAATCAATTTGTCGGCCTCCAGCAAAGATACCAGAAGTGTGCGCGGGTCTTTGCTGAACATCTTCACGTTGCTGCTGCTTGTCGTCGTTGTTTTGTGGGTGCCGATAATGGTGACGAGTTTCACATTGTTAAATTTGAACCTAATTGAGAGGAGGTGGTCTTTGAGTCCGTGGAGGGAGGGGGAGGGGAGAAGTCAGGGTCTCTATGATGCCGTTTCTGATGGAGAAGGCGACCACAGCACTCCGGTGCTCTTCCTTGCAACACCCGCTCAAATGTAACCCTCACTTACGTTCCCCCTCTGCACCTTTTGCGAAAAGAAGACCCTACTATGCGCCGTAATACCCCCAGTGAAACGAGTCAACTCTCACACGACCTGCGCGACCCTCCTCTCTGTCCGGTGTTATTGGATTGTCAGAGACAACGAGCATTTCAGGTTACCAGAGTGAGCGTGATCATTCTAGCGAGAGGTGTAGGAAGGGTAGGGACGGTGGTTGTATCGCGTTTTTACCAGATGTCTGTCTTGCGCGAAGCATGGTCGGCTTGCAGACGACCAGGATTTTCCTTGGGCATACGTAGTGCTCACCTGATTGTGACCTCTTGGACATCCAAAGTGACTGCTGCGTTCCTCTTTGTGGAACACGACTTTAGTTGCAAAATGACTGAATACGCCCGGATCGCCTAAGGGCTTCTCTGTGGTGCCTTTGGGTCTGAGGTTGGGACGAGAAACTGTAATTGCCGAAGTTTTGTCACAACACGGCTAGATCAACTCAACTGAGTATAGCCCACGTCACATACGCAGCGTGTACTCGTGGGTAATACCCACCGCCGACCCTCGCGTTGTTTTGTCAGTTAATTGAAGCGCTTACCAGGATGCGGTCGCTGCGTAGAGCACAGCTTCATGGAGTCGCAGATACGGCTGGTCTCTAGTTTCGAACGGAGCGAAACAGCCCCCATGTACATGTGTACGCACACGCTAATTTCAGGTTCTCATGCCTGATGGATTATTCTTAGGAGAGCCTCCGAGACCTCAACTCGTACGTATTACTACTACAAATAGGCTAACAGGTACTCGTTAGCACTACTCAGCCATCATGCCGCCGTTTGTGTTCGCCCCTGGGAATCCTCTGAACATCCCGTCAATTTTAAAAGGGTAGTATGTACGATGAAGTATCAGTGAACGTCTGGACGTCCTTGATTTTCCCTGAATTCCGTCCTCCTGGAGCTTCTCGCGTCGACAGAACAAAATTAGGTGATCTGAGTGTCACCTAATTCCTCGTGCAGAAGTTGTCACCCTTAACTGTTTCGGACCGGCTTTCACTGTTGGCCCAGTGTCAGCCCTTAAAAGTCCCGCGGTGCACGCCGGGATGCAAACAATGACCTTCTGGCAACTAATGTGTCGTCGCGCTTCACTGATCGTTAAAATCCTCCGCAAAAAGTTATTTGTCAATAAATGAACCGCTGGCCGCGGACCGCCGGAAAAGTGCGTTCGCTTGCCTCGTGTTAAACTCTGCTGGACCGATCTCGTTCAATGTAAATGTTAGGGCGGTTTTGATCACCGCATCCTGTCCAATTAGAGGTGGCCTTCACTTATTGTAGCCTCAGAGCGCGGTTTACAGTTGTGGTCGATATTATCACTTTCGACAGTTTGCTACCGATTTCGTCATGCAATTTGAGCGTCCATTCTCTGTGCTAACCAGACCATGCACTTCATCTAGTGAGTCGTCTAAAGTGCACTTGACCGATTGCCGTACACTTACTTGCCGACCGTAAGTCGTAGCAACAGCTCCGTTGAGGGACCGGTTGAAACCTTTTCTACGTCGAGTCATACTCGACCATTTCAGGCACACAAAGCCAAACAAGAACAGAGCCGCCATCTAATGTCCTATTTTTGCACAGTATCACACTCCAAGACACGTCGACGTATGCACTAGCTAAACTAATCTCTAAAAGATTTCGGACAGGGCGGTAGTATGCATTGGTGTAGTCACCACTGCCCGGGGGGGGGGAATTCGTTCGGTCAGTAGGTTGTGACAACTTCGAAAACAAATGCTGATCGGGTCAGTCTTCCATCTTGCTGGAGTTATTGGATTGCCCTGGCCGCGTCAGCAAAGCTATTTTTCTGAAAGTGGAAACTCGTTTACACCTATGAACCAAGATTCTGGGCGTGCCACCTGGGGGACACGTTTGTTATCGTACGCCGCGGCGCAGTTTAAACCCTGCCAAAATCCCCCACAACTTCTGTTTCCCGTGACTGAGGGAATGGTGATAGCAGGGTTCCATCCCTTGGAAATATCACACCCGATGTCAGAGCCCTTTTTGACGTTTTCTGAAAGGCAACAAGTGCAGCGAAGATCATTCACTGAAACAATTTTATTTGACCACCGTTCGGCCGAATAGATACGCATTACAGCACGTGGTAAGCTGGTAGGGAGCAGGCATCTGTGGCGCTTGTTGCGCGCCAACGGATCATAAGGCCGGTGGATCACTTGTTGCTCATATCCCTGCTATCAAGTAGCTGCTATAATAACCTGTCCAATTAATTCGGTGCGACTTACAGACTCCACATTCTTTGCTCCTGTTCCTAATTCTGCCACCTCAAACGGAAGAATGGTTAGATGAGTTGATCGGGGTTTGCATCCTAGGTCTTGATAGGCAGGTCCAGGCCGTTCTTCTGGTCTTCGACAGCTACGATACACGTGGGGGCAGTCGCATCGTCCGCATTATACGCATTTCACTTGTGTATATGTATGTATGCAGACTACTCTATGCACACAACGTCTGTCCTGCCTAACCTGCCAGAGCAGAAGGAGCAGAGTCAAAATGTTTGTCGTCCGTGTTTCCGATTTTCGCATCTTTGTTTCACAGCCTTTTCAATCGCTTTTGCCCCTTTCGCCCCCTTCTCTCACATAGTGGACATCCAGGCGGCGCTCAATGAAGCATACCAGTTCTACGCCTCAGCAGCGGCCACTGCTGCTGCCAGTGAGGTCGGTGGTTCCCAACATTCAAGCTACCTCGCTCCTCTGGCACCCTTAAATAATAATACAGCGACTGGCAGTAGCACCGAGGACAGCACCGTGGGTGCGCCAGACATTGACGGTTGCCAACGCCCCAGTTCCAACGGAACTTCCACTCGTATGGGTTCCCCAAGGCCTCTGGGCAACGGTCACGCCACCCACGGATTCTCCAACAACCGCACGGTATGTTGTAGGCGCACGAGTTGCCACATCCCTGGCCTCCCTCTTTCTTCACCTGTCCTTCACCTCCAAATGGGACACTGCATTGTAACCAATCGGACACCGTTACCCACAAAGGCCGGCATGGTCCGAACGGCCGCCTCTGAATCCTGCAGCGTTTGACTCCCTCAGCAGCTGAATTTCAGGTCTTCTCTGTCGAAAGCCGACATGTGACGACGACGATAACGAATAAGCCAGAATTAGTCATTTCGAATTTTGGCTTTGTCAGTGGTGATTTTGGATTATTTGGAATATGCCAGCTGTTAATATAGTAGGTAATTGTCTAGTAGTTAATGCATGCATTACTTAAGAACTCTAAGAGGAATTTAGTACAGAAAGTGTTTGCTTGATGCTGCCCGTGAGAAGTCTTTTATGAAATTTCAAGTGAAACCGGAATTCTATTTATTCCATTTTATTAGATCTGTTTAGGGAATACCAATGCATATATATGTATATATAATGGTAGGAGGCGCTCACCGATCGTTCATACGGAACTCACTCGTTCCGTTGTGCCTTAAGGGCTCTCTCTCGAGCCCAACCAGCAGCCGATATATATATATATATCGATTTTTTCGCATGTTTAAATGTTAACTGTTTTGCACACTTACTTCAGTCTGAAGACGACTTGGGGAACCAAGATCGAAAATTTACAATAAAACTGGTTTATCTTTCCCAAAGAGCTTATTTCTTTCGAATTATGATTCTTGCGATGCCTGTTTTCAAAATATATATATGTATATATCAGTTTTGTCGTCGCAAACGACGATGTTCCCTGTGAACCCCGCAGCATGGAGAGCGCAGGACCGTGAATCGGGCTTGATTTTGTTTATAATGAACAGACTTGCGCAGCACCTGCCGCGCTCTCTCGCCATCACTGTTCCGGGCCCGTTGGCTTTTAACACACAATTATAGTTTGGGTTCGCGTCAGATTACTTTTGGTGAGAAATATGCGCTGACAGTGCCGTGGGACGGAGTCCTCAGAGTTTGCCTCTCCCTCCCTCTTCTCTCTCTCAGCCAGCAGTCTGTTGTCCGAGTCGGTCAGACATCTGGTGCGAGGACTAGGGGGCTCGGGATGAGTCTTCTCCTAGGCCTGCTGCAACCACTGCTCGCCTTCCCCCCCCCCACACGCGTTTGACATTTTTTCATGGGATGCACGCACTCTGAGCGGTCCCGGTTAACGTATGGCGTGTCCTAATCTAGCCCCGTGCTGCTCCAGAATATGTCCCTCGTGGCCCCATGTAGGAACCAACCAATGTATATGATGTAACTGACTCGGGTGCCTACCAACCCCATCAAACACAACTTCATCGGGTAGTTGATGTGCACATCCACAGACTCGAGATTGGGTCGACATTTCCTCCCCCCATATACGCGTTAGAGCTTTTATGTCTTCGCACCGAGCGCTGAATAATTTGCCAACTCAGATCGATGGTTTTATTTCTTTGGGTTTGTTGCATGAAGCGCCTAATCATTATACCCGAACTTCTTCAAAGCAAGAAACTTCATCGCGTTAGCGGCAGTTGAGCATGTACTTTTTGCGTTTGTTGCACCGTGGCTTTAAGAGGCTTTTTTGAAGACTTTGTGTATCTCACTATAAGGCTCACTCTTTCGCCATGGCTTTATAGGGGACATTTGTAAGCAAAGGTTAGTGGGGGGGAGAGGGCATGATGGCGATGTCAGGGAAGTATAAAGTGAACACATTACCTTACATCCTCCTCTTACACTGGAGCTCGTTTAGAAGTCAGTAATGAAAACTCCCACTGCATAAAAACTTCAAAACTTGTCGACGGCGTTAGGCATGTGGCATTCGTACACCGAAGGAGGGTGCTGTCATTTCGGTTGATTGACAATCACACCAACCTCTTGGCTACATGAGATGATTATTTTACACTGTGACTGCTTCGCCTGGTAGTCCAACCCCGTGTGAAGTCTGGTTTATATAAGATGGACCTAACGTGTGTTTTAACACATGAACGGAACCTTATGTCCAACAAACAACTTTGCCCAAGCTTATATCTAGATTTTTTGATCGGTTGTTGTCCTTGATGGGTGTAGAGTTCGAGAGGTCGGTGCCGCACAGGTCCTTCCAACAGTAATCCAATCCACACTCGAGTCACTACCACTCCCCCGAAATACCGATGGCCATCGTCACCTCCGACAGGTGAACTATCGGCTGGCGTTGCAACAATATTTCTGTTAGGGTTGCGGTGGTCTGCGGTTTTCAGAGTTAACCATCAGATCATTGGACGAAGGCCTAGGATCTTTTGTTCGGACGTAGACCGTTGTGCCACCGCCCCGCCCAACTGTGTAGTGAGCATGAATGACAAGCCACAGCGGCTGCGGAAACTAGTTCAATCGTATGGACGTGGGCAGGTGTATCGCAGCGCGCACTGGCGGCGAGTAAGTCAGAAACGGTCACTTGAGTGTCCTTGTGCTTGTTGGTAAACACTTCTCAGTTAGTGGTCGCTGGTCGCTAAGATACCGTCGACTGTGGATTCTCAACTCCAAGGCAAAGCCGACGTGCCGCCATCACGCTGGTGCAGCTGTGAAAGCGCTCCCAGGTGATCAACTGACCTGGGGGTGTTAGAATCTCGGGTGTGCAGTCCGGCGCTGGAGTATCACTGGCTGTTGACAACAGACAAGTCAAATGTGATCATTTCAGTGTCTCCGCCTTTGCCGGCAAATACTAGTCGACACGTCACAATGTTTTTATGGACGAACTATCGCGTGTCAGCCCTTTGCGGTGCAGTCAAAATCGTGCCCGATAGGTTCCCAACTGACGGAATAACTTTGCCCTACCAAGGACTGACGGCCAAACTTCAATTTCTTCGGCTTAACATGGTCTTTATAGCAGTTACAATTATGTATCAATTCGTGCTACAAATCGAGGTGGTCTTTTTCCAACCTCAGAAGGTGACGGCTCAGACTAAATTGATGGCCAAGTGTCGCCCTTCTAGGTTAAAAAAGGTCTGAAAGCGTGTGCAATGCTAGTATCAACGAATCATGGCCCTCGCAGCCTCGTATGCGTTGGTAGTTCCCTGCCGGTGGATGCGCCTGCGCTCCCGCTGGGTATACAGGTGGTGGGCATGGCTGCCCAGTCATCCTCGTCCTTCCGTCTCCTGTTGGGGTGTTGTTGTTGTTTTTGGTGAAAAATCCTGGTCAAGTGTACGTCGCGGACCGGGGGGTGGGGTGGCACGCCTAGGTGCGGGTCCGGCCGTGCCAACCAGCTGCGCCCTCCATCACCTCCGGTCTTCTTGACTATGTCTTTATATCGGTCCCATGTGGGGGAGGAGAGAGTGCGGTAGATGCTTCACAGGTCTGCTACCCCTATAAACTACTTCACGCGCAAGTCACCGTTGTGTAGCACACGGTGGACATCGTCGATATCGACGGTCGAACTGCCAGGTGGTCTGTTTAACTTAGTCAGTACGCCAACTGCAGGTTGTTCTGCCATTTTCTTGTCACCGGAGCGCAAAGGATGATGACGAGAGAGGGAGGTGAATACTACGGAAGCATGTTTCATGATAGATGAATGCAAATGCAAGTCCCTGCCCTGGCCATCCAATGCGACAGTGGTGAACTTTATGGCGCGTTTCGGTCGAACCGGATTGCTTGGGTAAGCGACAATTCGACTGCCGTTGCGGACGATGTCTACTATCCTGCAGCATTCGTGGGAAGTTGGTAATTGCGCTGTTTATGAAGATATACCCGGTCAGGGTGATGATTACCACCCTAGAGGGGCCGTCACTGGTGAAGAGTCCTCAAAAACGTAGCGACACCTTGCTTTACATCCTCACCAGTGGCACGATCGACCTTCCCTAGGTGTATGTAAGCACCAGCACGTGGACGTGGATTCGGCCGCATCAGCTACTGTGCTCGCGTTCATGTCCCCAGTTCTCTCGATTTCTTCCCATTTGAAAAATGGCTGATGCTTGGACGGGCAGGTGAGACGCGCAAGTACCGCGTCAGGCTGAATAAAGTTTAGTTGCCTTCCCTCGCCTCTGCAGAGGCCAACAACTTGCGAACTGAAGGAGTTAGTAAGTAGTATGCTTTTTTATGGTCTTGTCACCCCACTACTAGCGTTGCGCCACCTGCTCTTACGTGGCTTCAAACCTCAGTCGATCCCTGTTTTCCCCTGTTTTCAGCACAATGGAAAACCGCGTGTCTCCGCCGACGCTTGGTCAAGAAGTGAGTTTGCTTTTTCCATTTTGTACTTTTTCCCCATTCGCGAGACCACGCACCTGTCTACTGAAGTCCTTCGCCTTCTCCCTCATTTTTGAAGAAACTAATCCCAGTCCGCTATTGGCACTGTCCAGCATTTTTGTCCGTCTGATATGGTTTCTGTGGGGTCGTTTCACAGGTAGGGACCAGCCACCTTTCGTCCCTTCCTCTGGCCCCAGATGGTAGGACTGGTGCATTAACCTGTCCTAGCGGTCTTATCTCCGTTAGAGCAACTGTTTCCTTTGACAAGTGCCTCCTCTGATCCGTCTGTTTTCACCAACTGCATCTTCATGCAATAGGTACTTGTGTTCACCAGGGTCTTTCTGTCTGTGTACTACACGCTTCTTTGTATATTGAGGTGTAAATGGCCACATTGCCCTCCCTAACCACAAATTAGTCTGCTTGGAAATCTCCTTTACATCGGCTCATTCTCAGTTCACCGTTCGGGCTGCTGGCTGCCCAGTCGGAATTTGTTCACGTGTTAGAGTGAAATTGAAGAACCTTATCACTGCAACATGCAAACGTTGACGGTGATGAGTCTAAGATCCCTGACAGACCTCTGCAGCA
>CACRXP010000386.1:393733-446414 GCA_902702965.1 Spirometra erinaceieuropaei | reverse complement strand
GTGTTTCGGGTACATTATGTAAGCGGAATTTTGGGCCAACCGCTACGCAAAACCACTTACCCGGTCTTCGTCTTCGAAGAAGCAATCTTTGCAAAGACGACGAAGACTAGTATGGTCACATCTGGCTTGCCCGCTAACATCAGCTGTCCATAACTTCTCACTGCGTAGTCCCGGGCCTTGAAACCAGGTAAACTAATTACTGGGCATTTAAATCAACAATTCTAGCGATTTTCCAGCTTTTATGAGCAAGAGTCTCGTCCGCTTTTCCAGGGAGAGCGCACTGGTGGCCTGCGTGTGAATGG
The DNA here is from genome assembly GCA_902702965.1 of Spirometra erinaceieuropaei. Lineage (NCBI taxonomy): Eukaryota > Metazoa > Platyhelminthes > Cestoda > Diphyllobothriidea > Diphyllobothriidae > Spirometra > Spirometra erinaceieuropaei. The sequence goes on along the minus strand of CACRXP010000386.1, from coordinate 446,112 downwards.
GCTTAGAGTGAAGCAGACTGGCGTCTTATCTAGCGTTCTTCCCATTTCTACGCGACCGTAGTTAGGGCACTTGAGTGAGCCATTGCAGCCTCCCCTTAAGGCCCGTTGTTTCCACCACTGACATTGAGCATCACAGGTCATTTTCTGCTCGTTTGATACTTCAGTTCTGTACATTGTTGGAGTCCCAGCGGGGGGGGGGCAACTAAGTGCGTATTTACTTTTCAGAGGTTTCTGGTCACCATTTTTTCCTAAGAGGGAAAAGGTTAGAAGCAATAATGATAGGCTTGTTCTTCTCTGCCGAAAATCAGGCGTTTCATATCAACATATAAGGCCACCTGGGACAATGCCACTGTCTACTGCCGTGATTTCCCTTCAGCCTTCTAGTTAATCACCAGAATCGTCACATAGCACTCCGAACTAATGGTTGTCCCCAACATTCTGCATCCGAAAATAACCTGTTTATATTTGAAAGTTCTAGGGGGGTGATGTAACTTCTTAGAACACCGCAATCTTATCAGTGTTAAGGCTATACCCGTTTTTCTTGACTGGGAAGGGTGTTATACTTCTGGTTCCCTGACGGTCGTTTTACCCTTTTCTGGTGATCCACCCACGCATTTTAGGTTCGGAGTCTGATTGATGGTAAGGAGGGTCTAGTGCCGCGTAGCTTCCTGGCCATTGATCCTCCCCCCCTTCCAGAACCCAGCGTCCTTGCCCCTCCCCTGAGCTCTACTTCGGTGACGTCATCGTCTGTCTCCACACCGGCCGTCGCCAACGCCACCCTACGAATTCCCGACGAGGAGCGATCTCGGACCGTATCGAATGACGAGGGGCGGCCGTATCCCCATTCCGTGAGCGCCTCCTCTCAGGGCAGTGCGTCTGCACTGAACAATTCCCGTAAGTCAATACGTACACATTCAGCCGCACTTAAGCGGACACACACACCCCCATTTGGTTGGCATCCCTTGAGCAAAATACCCAGGTCTCCTAGTTTTGGTAGGCGTCACAGATAGACGCCGAAACATGTGCAAGATTGATTTAGCTTCTTAATTTAAACACTGTGTTTAGCGAGGGCGGAAGCCTTTCAACCACTGGCTGAAATCTGTAGCTTCGAAGGAGCAATCAGCTGGGATTACAATACTCACGAGCATGTAACTTCCCATCGCAGGATTCTAACCCCCCCCCCTCTCAGAACCTTCCCACCCACTCGTGATAGTCCTACGTGCAAAAGCAGGTATGACTTGCGTAGAACAGAATAAGGAGATGCGATCGCTGGAGCAAGCAGTTTATTCTTTTAGAATTAGGATTCACCCTCGAAGCCGTCATAAGAGCCAGCCGTCTAATGGTTTTATTCTTTTCCATGGTAGACTATGCACTATCACCATATGGTAAGCTCCTGTTTCCTTTTGATTTTTTCTTGATACTGTGAACCATTTCTGCCTTGAAGAAATGTCTTACTTTGTCACATCTTTTTTTTCGGGACGGACTGTATTTGGGGGCCTTCTGGTGTTTTGCGTGTGCCCTTAATATTGTTGCTTAGAGACAGTTGATTTGCCTCTGTTGGCTTTGTAATCAAACTGCACCTGACATCTTCGCTTTTGACCGATAAAATTCGACTCGAGTGGTCTGTGAGGAGCCACATGTCGTTGGGCGTAACTCAACTCGACCTTGTGAATCTTCCAATTCCGTTCAAATACATTTCTCTTTGCGTTTGATAGTATATGCCTTTGTCGATCTGCCTCCAGCTCCTGCCACTGCGGCTTGTCTGTGGGCACGGAAAATACAGTGGTCAAATACGACAAGCTTTCTGCCAGCATCAGTTGAACTCACCTCACGGCTGTGGACACATCCGCGTGCGGGGTGGGGGGAAGATGTAATTTCGAGAATCACCCTACGCCCAACACGAACTTTCCCCGCAAAATGCGTATGTATGACGCAGCGCATCTTTCTTCTGCACCGGTATATAGCAGATGGAAGGTTGCATGCCGGCACATGCACGCATCTCACTTGCGTGGGACATTTGTCTTTAAATGTAGCCTGGTACTTCTGGAGCGAAACCAAGTCGCGTGCGTGGCACGCGTAGACAGACAGTTTATCATTGTCCGCCGCCGCTGCACCTAATAGCATCGCCAACTCTCTAGCAGGCTCGGACATCCGGAAGGTGCATGAGAGGGAAGAGGGAGTGGGATTGATATTGGGGTTTTTATCCTCACGGCACACCAACTTACCCCTCACAATAATAAGTCTAACACATTTAAATCCGCCGTCACCGCAGTCACTCGCGTTTTAGAGAATTGTCAATTGACGGGGTAACTTGATGCTCTTGAGGACTGAGGGTCACGCTGCGATGACCCATTCATAATATGACATGCTATTTTCACCTTTGTGAGATCCTACCCACCTGTCAGCGACCACGTCCGTCCCCGCCCCCCCCCCCCTTCCTCCCAGTCTTATTAACTCCATCTGACCATCAGGTCGAGTTGAGTTAGGGTGGGAGAGTCCGGTAGATGTTGCATAAGTCTGTCTCACTATAAACTAATTCGCACGCAGTTGAGGTCGTCGTTTGTGACGGTCGAACTGTGTTCTCGTCAAAGCTTCCTACGTTGCGGTGCAAGGCACTTGTCTGGTGTTTATTCCGTCGCTTCATGTGAGTTTGGAGGTTTCGTAAACGGATTCGGGAGCGCCTTAACCAGCGAAAACGGAAGTACACGAAGTTCCCACACAAATTGGACAGTATGTGCACTTGGGTTAGACCCGGCGGGTGAATCCTATTAAGTAATAATCAATACGCACTTGATAATAAACAACTGCTTTTCATTAAACATATGCCTCCTATGTCCAGGGCCAGATTTCAATATAGTCCGTGGGGAATTTTAGGGCCTTTCCAGAATAGGGTTTTTCTTATAATTATTCACTGCGGCAGATATGATAGAAGTGGAGGAAATGCCTGGTTGGTTATTATGTCCGGTCCTATCCTCCGTGTTCTTGTTTGAGTCTTGTCAGTAGTATATGGTAAGTGCGGAGAAAGATGTTCAAGAGTGCCTTACTCTCCCGAAATGTTGACACTCCATGTAGCTTTTATTAGACGAACTTTATGTCCTCCAAGGGTCTGCCTACGAACTGCCACCTCCTTCCTGATGTCTCCGTAGAATTTTTCTGTCCTCCACAGGCTGGTCGAATGGTCCTTCTCTCTCGCGCTGCCCGTCTCCTTTCGTTGTCTTTTTTCGACGTTAGTGTTGAGTGTTGCGCAATCTACCGACAGTGCTCCCTCCCTCCTCCTCTGTGGTTGGCTTTGGTGATAAGTTTAGGAAGTCGTGATTGGCGCGTAGCATCAACAAGAAGTCTCCATTTGACTTCTTTTCGGGTGTCAATTAAGCGTAGGGCAGTTTGATCTAAAAAATAGGATAGGGTATTTTTTTCCCACACCCCGTTCCATAGTAGCCGCTGAGTGGCACATATTTTGTTCATGAGCTAGCATGCAGAAGGTTTGTTCTGCAAGGGTTTAACACACACCGGACGATTGTTCCATTTATTTGTGTAGTATTGCCGGTTTGGTGTCACTGCTTGCTTCTCTTCGAGTTCCCGGACTGGGTGTCTACAGTGCGGGGCCTACAAGAGTAGCCATAGTTACATAAAGAGGTTCTGATTGCTGTTGGAAGGTCATTGGCCCAATTCGCCGGTCAGAGATACGACTGACTGCGGGCGAGTCAAAACACCCCTCCTCCGTGCCAATGGATAGCGTAATTTTTCCAGTGTTTTCTGACAATTTACCCTTTCCCGTCTTACCCACACAAACACCTTCGCTTCTTTGCTCGTTTGTCCGTCAGACCCACCCATGTCGCAGTGTACTGCTGGCCAGTTTGTCCGAGCACTCATCTCCTTTGTGGGCTCCCAACCAGATGAGTTGAACTTTTCCGATGGCGATGTGCTGCACGTTCTCGGTCGACCGGCTGCCGATGTTGATGACGGTTGGCTTGAGGGTGAACTGGTACCCCCGGCCGAGGTTCCAGTTGATAAAATCCGTCGTGGAGTCTTCCCCTCCATGCTCGTGCAGCCTGTTCCCGCCGACGAGGCCGTCAAATGGGCAGGCCTCCTGGAGACCGCTAGGGTGCGCCTCGGTGAGTTCAGTCTTCCTCCCCACCCCCCCCCCCGGTTTTGTTCTATGAAATTTTCTGCCGGCCATCCACTGTCTGCAACTCGAATTTTCAACCTCACTTTTAATCCAACTAGCCTTTGCATACTGGGTCCCGCAAATGTGAAAATGTTAACCGAATTACTTGGTGTCTTTTTGAAGGTCGCAAATCGTCTGCTGAAGCGCCAGCACTCTCGGCCGAAGACGAGGTGCTTATGACCTCACTCGGCATAACTACCGCATCTACCTGCCCATCCGACGTGAAGCGTCACCCCTCCTCGTCATCTGGTTCAGTGCCCGCATCCAGGACAAGTACCGCCTTTTTGTTACCTCATTTCTTAATAGTTAATGTAGCTCTTGAATTGCAGTGAGGTTCACGCAAAATAACCGCGCTTTTCCTTTTCTAGGTGTCACTGCTGCGCCCTCATCTGGGACAAGTCATTCGAAAGGGCGGTCCACTTTACAGTCCTCATCTCGCAGCGTCTCTGATCGACGTTCACATTCGCGGCATGATGAGCACAGTTCCTCACGTGGACACCAACAGCAGCGGCAGCAACGGAGCTCTCATCGGCGATCCCAGCAGCAGCAGCAGCAACAACACCAGGGCACTCCTAACGGTCATTTGACTGCTCAGCCCGTGGTCCCTGCCACGGACGAAGGCGCTGAAGACGCGGGAACGACAGTCAACCCCAATGTCTCCTCTGCCTCTCACGTCCTAGTCCCAAGCGTCCCCGCTGTGGTATTGACCCAGTCAACGGATTGGTCTGCTCACTCCACCAATGGCAGTGCGGCGGATCCCGAGGTTAGACGTGTCTTCTAGTTGTGCCACTGTCCTGCATATTGTTTGCTAGCTGACGACAGCCGGTTTCTAAAACCTGATTTTTACCCGTCTTTTTTTCTGTCGATAAAGCTCTCTTTTATTACCTTTTTAGATCAGGATCGCGGAGGTGTAGACTGAAGTTTCTTGTCTGCTGCTCCTGGGCCATCCGCCCTCATTGTTCCAGCTATCCATTCGGGGAATTTGCATGACGTCTTGACCGCCTGCACCTCCTGGCATCCACTTTATTTGCCCAGATTCTAGTCAAGTGGTCCTTTCCTCTTCTATTCTCTCCGCCCCCCTCTCTGCTTCCTCTGTGATGATACTGTTGACTTTTTACTGATGATGATGCTAATCACGCTGATGAAAATATTTACAATCGCAGACTCACCACGATTTGGACACCTGCCCAACACTACTAATAACAGCTTGTGTTTTACCCCCTCACTGGCGCCACAACATGTACATTTTAATACCTTGACTCTCTCCAGCACACTTTGGCTGCTTTTTGCAGCAGCAACAGTATACTGTCTGTGGAGAAGTATCTTTTCGCGATCTGGTTGACAGTCCCCTTAACGAGGCGCGGTCACGAATCGAACGACCGCTATCCGAAATACCGGGCAGCCTCATGGGCGGGGCCGGCAGCATTTCATCTCTTTCTACAGGCTAGTGCTAGGTTGCAGTGCCTTTGAGGATACCTGTCTTGTTACTTATGAGCGGAAAATTGCTCGTCTCATCTTATTCGGCCTGCGAGCGCATGCCGACCATAGCTTTCCTGATGTCCAAACAACGGATAGATGGCGTCTCTCCTAACAGGCCGGCTCGTTGGATCGATTGTTTCCTGTGGTTTCTGGAGCTGGGAATGAAGTCTTAATCCACCTCTTTGGTACGCCAGTTTACAGTTCCATAAATTTGTTCACGACGGGTGACAGTTTGACCGTAACAGGCGACGATGTCCGCCTGGCGGTTATTTTAACGTCAAATGCAGACTCAAACTAATTTAAACATGCCACAAACTTCTTCGTCATCATCATCAGGTGATGATGAGTTAGGGAGATTGTAAATGCATCAAAGATTAGCCTCTCTTTAGAATGAGAGAAGAATAGGGTTGAAGCAGCAATTTCCGGAGAATGACGGCGTATTTAGACCATATGGGTAATGCTTTAGGAAAGCTCTATTATAGAGCCTGGAAATGCGATCTTGACGGTAGAAGTTGAAATTATCTACGATGAGGGAAGAGTCTGGAATTAGGGGGTGAGTCCAAGCTTCAGGCACGCGTATAGTATCAGGCGTCAGTTGGAAAGCAACAGATCTAAGTTGGGCCACCCTATTTATATCGAACCTAGTATTTAGTAGTATGACGTCCGGCATCCTTAGGGTTTCGGGCCTATGGTTAACGGTATTTAGAAAAATAATGTGGTCACGAATGAAGGCGAAATTTCGAGTTCCAGGTGTATGCGTAAGTGAAGAAGAAGAGTCGTGAGTAACTAAGCTGTAGGCAAGTACTATCTGTAAAAAAGGTACTAACAGTTCCAGAAATATTGGCATATGGAGGGTGGCTGATAGGAAGATGTTAAATGTTTGGGTATACAGTTTTCTGATATCCAAGGTGTCAGAAGAGTTTGAACAAGAAGCTTGTTGGTAGTTAACGGGGAAGGAGGGTAGGATGGAAGGAAGATAGAGGTAAGTGGGGGCGAGCAGGTGGCCGTAGGAATTAACTGCGGGAAAGCCTGAGCTCTGATGGAGGTTAAGAATATTCACGTCAGAACTATTTGCACTAAGTTACGAGAGGCCTGAACAGTGACTAAGGTCAGAGTTGAAATGAATCACGTCAGGACTATTGGCAGTTGAAATAAGAGGTCCTAGACTGATGCCCTGCTTGTCAAACAAAGCATTACTTCCATATATAATATGGTCTGCGGCGTTCAAAGATGAGATGGACTGTGAAGACTAACTGGTTCGAAAAGATGACAGCGGTCCACTAACTGCCGACACAAGCGAAGATGCGAGTCCCAGGAACTAGTTGATCAAGAGGAATCAATCGCTGGAACAAGGGCTTTATTCGCCTGACGTTTCGGATTCTCACTTGAACCCATCAGAGGCAGAGGCAGAAAAGGGTGACTCGTGCACAGGAAGTTGCAGTATTTATAGGATGCAGTCGCTATGCTACTGCACACCTATAGCAATTAACCGCGCTCCCCTTCATCAAGCATTGTTTCCCGCTGGTGCGCTAATTGCTTGATGGCCGGCATGCAAGTTGTTAATTGCTGAAATCTCATCACCCGTGTTGGATGCTGGCGTGATGATTGTTCGGTCATCTGGCTCACCGGCTTGCGCGCTCCCCGAGTGATCAATTACTTTGGCCAGCCTGTGCCTCAGCACGGAATATGGAATGGGGATGCCGTTGCACTTGTTGATAGACTGAAGTCCCGTGAACCATGACTCATGCAACTCGCGGCTAATGCGATTATCCCCTCTTGCGAGAATTTCGGCCTCATCGAACTTCAATGTGTGGCTGGGTCTCGTCGAATGGGCCGCGACCTGAGAGTTGGCGTCATTTCTCCGTATCGCTCAAAGGCATTCCAACGTACGGACTGGCAAAATGGCTGTTTCGTCGCCTCAAATTTCTGACCGCTGATTCGGACACCACTGTGTGTTCGTCAACACAACTGGAGAAGCTTAAAGGAGTAAGTCTCTTGCCAAATGAGGTCATGGTATCTTTTGATGTCACGTCCCTCTTTACTTCTATCCCCCCAGGATCTGGCAATCGAGACCATCGAGCTACTCCTACGAAGCAAATACAATGAAACGGAGAATCGTCTCGGACATGCCCAAGTCCTTCAGCTCCTAAAGTTCTGTCTCAGAACGTACTTCACGTTTGACGGAACAATCTACGAGCAAGTGAAGGGAACACCAATGGGTTCGCCGTTTTCGGGATTCATCGCCGAGGCGGTCCTACAGTGGTTAGAGTCGCTGGTCTTCCAACACCACAGACCGAAATTCTGGGCTCGGTATGTGGACGATACCTTCGTCGTCATCGAACGGGATCAGGTGCTAACGTTCAAAGAACGTCTCAATAGCGTCTTCCCGGACATACAATTTACGATGCAGAAGGAGGAAAATAACCAGCTGGCATTCCTTGATGTCCTCGTCTGTCGCAAATATTTTGGTGGCCTAAAGACCAAAGTGTTCAGAAAAGCGACGAACACGACGCAAATACTGAACTTCAACAGTAACTACCCAATCAGTCACAAACGCATTTGCGTAGCACGCCATATCAAGGTGTTGAGACGCACTGCAGTGAACCGGAAGACAAGGATGCCGAATCCCAGTATCTTCGACGAATTTTCAGAGAAAATGGTTACCCGCGTAACCTCGTCAACCGGTGCTTGCGCAACCGACACGAGCGACAAAATCGTGCCGACCCCAAATTCTGGCGAGCGATCCCGTACATCAAGAACGTCTCCGTGGCCGTTAGTCGCCTTCTTGCACCACTTGGGGTTGGAGTTGCGCACAGACCGGAGGTCACCATAAGGCGTCAGGTGATGAGACCAAAAGACCCACTGCCACTACAAGACACATCTGGAGTCGTTTACCGGATCTGGTGCAGTTGCGGACAAAGCAACTACGTCGGAGAAACTGGAAGACTGCTCCGTACGCGAATTTCCGAACACATGGCAGCGGTACGGAGAAATGACGCCAACTCTCAGGTCGCGGCCCATTCGACGAGACCCAGCCACACATTGAAGTTCGATGAGGCCGAAATTCTCGCAAGAGGGGATAATCGCATTAGCCGCGAGTTGCATGAGTCATGGTTCACGGGACTTCAGTCTATCAACAAGTGCAACGGCATCCCCATTCCATATTCCGTGCTGAGGCACAGGCTGGCCAAAGTAATTGATCACTCGGGGAGCGCGCAAGCCGGTGAGCCAGATGACCGAACAATCATCACGCCAGCATCCAACACGGGTGATGAGATTTCAGCAATTAACAACTTGCATGCCGGCCATCAAGCAATTAGCGCACCAGCGGGAAACAATGCTTGATGAAGGGGAGCGCGGTTAATTGCTATAGGTGTGCAGTAGCATAGCGACTGCATCCTATAAATACTGCAACTTCCTGTGCACGAGTCACCCTTTTCTGCCTCTGCCTCTGATGGGTTCAAGTGAGAATCCGAAACGTCAGGCGAATAAAGCCCTTGTTCCAGCGTTTGATTCTTCTTCTGATCAACTAACTGGCAGTAAGCTGCCTTTCGTTTGGGGTGAGGGCAGACGTCTCTGAAACACGCTCTCTCTACTATATGGCTCAAAAGATTTAGCAGAAATGCAAGGAGAACTACGCTGGGATGTATTTATTGGTCTGCGCTTTTTTGATAGGATCATGGACACTACCGGAATGGTTAAAAACGACTGCGGTAGCACTTATCTCGAGGCGGAAGGCGTTATTAATTTAGTTGGAAGAGAAGAAGAAGTGAAGAGGATTACTGGGGCGGGCTTTTGAGGTGTACAACTAACCAGTTTGTTGGGTTGGCAGTACTATGACCGGACTTATGAGCATTAGGCTGAAATGTTGATGATCTTTTTGAGAGGAGAGACCCATTTCCATGACCCACCAGTGGTTGATAATAACCAAAAAAGAATTTTGCTTTTTCCAAATAAGAAGTGCGATCTTGGTGGGGCGAAGAACGAGTCCACCTCGATTGGCGAAAAAACCCAAACTAGGGTAAGAAGATTTTTCTACCTCTAAGGAGAGTCGTTTTGGGTTCGCTATTTCGTAGTTGGAGTCGCATAGGTACATGAACTCGACAGCAGCATCAACTGGGAACATTTTTAAAAGTGTCCTCTTTTCTGTTTAGAAAACGCCTCACTGGTATTTAATTGAGCGAACGAGTCAATTCGTTCACATTCGTGGGAGGGAATATCAGAAATGCTACTGTCGAATAGACTCCCATGAATGAAGAGAACCAATAAAATTTTTATCATGGCGTCATTGCAGTTATATAAAACGGACGGTTTAAGCTCTTTAGCTTTAACAACGGGTTGCAAATAACCATCAATGCTTTGGCTGCTAAATGCACCCAAGCACAGAGGAACTGCATGAGGACGGAGCCAAGGCACACACCTCCCACTTGCGTGGGAGGTGGCAATTGGACGCTTGTGGCGGACGGTGATGTTGCGTGATGTACCTGAAGGAGCATGCGATGGTGTGGTTTAGCCGGTTGTTGTTTACCACAGGTTTTCCTGAACGCGCATGTGGCCTTATAGACCCATGCGGTAGATGAATGTGCGGGTGCAGCAAGGGCTGTTGAGGCGGATGCGTTAGGTGGATATTGGTGCTCCACGTACAGGTTCGCCAGTCACTGTGCGATGGATTCGCAAATGACCGACCAGACCGGTGTGAGCAGAAGGTGCGATCGCAGTGAGGACAGGTATGAACTGAGTCTACATCGCTGATTGTAGCTGTAGTGATGTTGGCATTTGACGGTGCGTTAGGATTGAGTGCAGTGGCGGTGAGTGCAGGAGCCGTCGCGGCGGATGTTTAGGCGACGGAGGGGGGGGGGGTGGTACAGATGTGCGGTCAGTGTTGATTACCGACGTGGGGGACGAGGCAGATGTGGACGGGGGGACATCGGGTGGGGTCGTCCGGGTGCTGTAATTGGTACGAAGTCGTCCAATAAGACCGATCGATGCATGGAACGTCCGCCGGCATAGTAGGCAGGTCGGGGGCGGTCGATTGTTGACGTTGCGAGGCGGGGGCAGTTGAGATTTTCGGGCTTTGCGTTTGGCTTTGGCGTCGGTGATGCGGTTGGCTTAGTAAATCCCTGCGCCTGTCTTCACTGCTCTCCGCGAGGCCGTCGGTCTCGGGCGATGCGCAGGCGCCTCACGGAAGTCTTCAAGGTATCCTTGTTGCGCTGCACTTGACCTCCTTGCCCGCAGGAACTCGTGGCGACATCTCCGTAAAAGAGTCGTTTGGTAACCGCTCGTCGTCCATCCGCAAGAGGAGGTCACTCCAGCGCAGTTGCAGTTGTCTGAACATGGCGCAGATGCTGAGGATTCCCGTCCGCTCAAGTAAATCAGTGTCGGGGATCCGGTCCTGCCACCTTAGCTTTATTATCCGTCGGAGACAGCTGAGGTGGAAGTGACTGAGCCTCTGCGCCTGTTTTTGCAAACCGTCCAGGTCTCCGCTCCGTAAAGAAGCGTCGGCAGGGTGACCACTTTGTACATCTCCAGTTTCGCGTTAATGTAGAGACCGTGTCGACTCCAAACTGTGCTTCACAGACGGCCGAAGGTTTGGCTGGCTTTGGAAATGCGACGGGTCACTTCATCATTGATTTTGGTGCTGCGGGAGAGAGTGCTGCCCTGATAGGTAAAGTTGTTTACGACTTGTGGTTGGGCGCCGTTTACGTTGATTTTGGGTGCGACGTAGGTAGCGTCGAGTGGCCATTGATGCATATCCACCGTTTGCTCCGTGTTGATGACCAGGCCGAAGTTGTCACAAGCGGCGGTGAAGACGTCCATGCTCCTTCGCACGTCCTCTTCCGAGGTAGCGTTGAGGACGCAGTCGTCGGCGAAGAAAAGTTCATGGACGGTCTTTGTGGATACACGCGACTGGAAGTACATCCGTCGGTGGTTGATGAGTTGGCCGTCCATCCTGTAGGCGATGCCGATCCACGGGCAATCGTCACGGTAGGCGTCCATCGGCATGGCAGAGAACATGAGAATGAATAGGGTAAGCGCGAGGATGCAACCCTGCTTCACTCCGGTGGCCACTACGAATGTCTCAGAGACAGCTCCATTGTCCGTGACTCGTGCCATGATGCTGTCATAGAGCTGACGCATCATTTGAGTGAATCGTTCGGAACAGCCGAATTTCTGCATGATTTTCCACAGTCCTTCATGATTCACCATGTCGAAGGCTTTCTTCAGATCTACGAAAATGGAGTAGAGGTGGGTCCGCATCTCCTGACATTTCTCCTGCAGTTGACGGGTGACGAACATTATGTCGGTGGTCCCACCATGACGGCGGAGCTGCACTGGTTTTACGACGGGAGACATTGTTCCAGATGGTGGTTCAGGCGGTTGAGGAGAATGCGAGCGAAGATCTTCCCAGCGGCTTTCAGCGGTAAGATGTCTTGATGGACGTCGCAGAGCTGACGATTACCTTTCCGTTTATAGAGGTGGACGATTGTGGCGTCCTTGAAATCTTCTTGGAATTCTGCTTGACGACATATCTTCTGGAGGAGCTCCGTCAGATGATCCGTGTATCGTGGGCCAACTTGCTTTAGATTTCAGCAGGAATCGCGTCCGATCCGGGCGCTTTACCGCTGGAGAGCTGCTACGCGGCCCTGATGGTTTCGTGGAGAGAGGGCGGGAGATCAATGTCGACGTTAGCCTCCACTTGAAGCAGACAGGCGATGACGGCGTCGGAGATGGTTTAGCGCCGTTTTAGGACGCTTCTGAAGTGCTCGACCCATCGCTGACGAATTAGTGTCTTCTCAGGTAGTAAGGCACTGCCGTCGGCGCTGAAAAGAGGTGCAGTATCTTTGGCTTGCGGACCGCAGACAGCCTTGATCGAGGAAACGAAATTCTCCAATTCGTTGCGATTCACGTAATCTCGGATCTCCCCGGCCTTGTGAGCCGTCCAAGAGTCCTGCATCTCGCGGAGCCGCTGTTGCACAATCCGGCTACTATGATAGAGGGCTGCTTTGTTGTCGTCGGCAGGGCGGGTGACATAAACTTTGTGCAGACGGTTCTTCTTGGCGAACAGGTTGCTGACGGCGGCGTCATCGTCAAACCAGTCCTGCTGTTGGCGTCGTAGGTAACCGAGGACAACTAGGGCCGTCGACTGGACTGTGTCCCGCAATTTACACCATCGGTTCTCTATGGAGGCATTCTCGTCAGCGACCACGACGCCGACTGAAAGGCCGACTAGACGTTGAGCAAGGTCATTGACGAATTAGATATGGTTGGCAGGCAAAGACAACAGAACAATATTCAGCTTACTGTGAGGTCTCCTGTGAAGCCGTAGGCGAGTCCTCGTCTTCGAGATGAAAAGGCGATGGTTGGTCTACTCGTTGGCACCCGGAATCACCTTTGTCACCAGCACGTCCAGCCAGTCTCGCCTTCGGATGAGAATATTGACCAGCAGGCGCCAGTGTCGCGACCGAGGATGCATCCAAGTGACCTTTTCTCGAATCGGTAGGCGGAAGTAGATGTTGGTCAGGGTAAGCCGGTGTTCTGCGCAAGTTCCTATGAGAAGCCGCCCATTGTCGCTGGCGCCATGGAGACCTAGTACTCCTCGCCAGGCAGTATGATCTGTGCCAACGCGGGCGTTGAAGTCACCAAGGACAATCAACTTGTCCGCCCTCGACGCAGTCGTCAAGAGGGCGTGCAGGTCCTCGTATAATTTGTCTTTGACGGCGTCGGGGCTGGTCATCAGGGGTGAGGGCGTAGACACTGACGATGATGGCGAATTTGCCTCCCGGAAGAAGCAAGCGGTCGTTGGTGCCCTGCGGCAGACTGGGCAGACGTCCCACGATATCGTTCCGGATGGCGAAGGCGACACCCGCGTCTCGTCGCTCTGCCCTGGGTCGACTACTCCAGAAAAAGGTGTAGTCGGCACCCACCTCCTCCAGTTGGCTTTGTTCGGAGAATCGAGTCTCGCTGAGTGCGGCGATGTCCACCTTGTATCGCGCCAGTTCTCGTGCCACTAGCGCCGTCCTCCGTTCCGGTCGGTTGCTCCTCAGAGTGTCTAAAAGGGAACGAAAATTCCAGGCCGCCATAGTGAGCGGACTTGCCCTACCTGTATGGCGAGTGGGGCGGTGGGGAATAGAAGGGGGGAAGAGAGAGTGCTGTTTCTTGTTTGATTGTTTCGACCGTGTATTTTGAGTCTGTGAGCCACGATCAGCGAGTAGAGTACGTGATCTCAGCATTTGTTAAGGACACCTTTTCTAGCCCTTTCCCCCTTGGGGGGGGGGGGGGGGTGAGCAGTGCTGTCCCTTAATAGGGTTGTTAAGACACCCCAGACGATTTCCGAAATCCACTATGGGCCACAGACTTTGTTTAGTGGGAGACGATCCAAGTTAGACTGCGCCTCCCTACGACATCGCCGCAGGAGTTGATGGGAGGGGGATGTGATGGGAGGGTAGAGAGTAGGGAAGCAGGGCTTTCCCGTTCCTCTCTAAGCGAACTAATTGCTGAAGTATAAACGGGGCATAGGATATTTCAAGAGAACGTGTTCAAGAGAACAGCAATTAGTTTACAACAAGGACAAACACAGACAAGCAGACAATGAAGGCAATAAACTTACCTGGGGTCACTTACATTGTTGCTTCCAACGGGGTTGCGGACGAACCATCATCTCGCATGTGACGATTCAGTGATCTGTGGGATTTCCGACCCTGTGGTTAGGGTAGGACAGGGCAGAGGGTAGATTGAGTGAGGGACAAAGAAGGGCCGAGAATAGGTGTGAGGGAGTAGAAATGGGCCGCCCTCCATTCACTAAGTCAGGAGCTTGTTGACTGCTTGTGGACTCCTACGGGGTTACAGACGGAGCCTCATCTCGGAGATGACACGGCGGTAATCCATCCGGCCAACGATCGCGAGAGCAGAGCCGAGTTACCGTGCACGGAGACGCACGCAAGGATATCCTCACCACCAAGGATATACACCACCACGCCTGGTATAAACACGCCTCTATCGACTCCCTCAGCAACCCCTAGTAAGCCTAACCATGTGTCGAAGTCAAAGGCAAATCCAATTGCTGCCTCAGCCACTCGGACACCCGATAAATCCAGCCCCATTATAAAATGTTTTCCTCCACAATCGGCGAACAGTGCCTCAAATACCCCGACTCAAAACGTACCGTGTTCCCAACTGCCCCCCAGCCCTCATATCGAGGCAGTTAGGCCGAATATGCCGATTTTCCCACCGTTTAATAGACCTCTTGTTCCAATGGAAACAATGCGTCCCCCACCCCCTAACCTCTTTCCATCACGGCCGTTTTATCAATGTATTCGTCATGCTAATGTCCATACTGGACCAGTTAACTCATCCGATCTTCAGTTTCGTTCCGGCGGGAATGTGTTGCAGTATCTGCCCCGCGGATTTCCAGCTGAAAATAAGTTAGCTAACAATGGTTACCAGTTCACCTGCCCGTCATTCCCTCCCCCAAGTCCTACCCCTTTTTATCCACGTCAGAATTTTTTGATGCCACAAAATGTTTTGCAGAACCGGATGTTTGCATCCGGACCGTTTGCTCCGTGGGCAGCCCAGAACTGGACGATGTAACCCACTTCCCTCAGAAACAAACAGCCTTTCCCTTCAAACTTTTTGTTTTAAATGCCAGATCCTTGCTTAATAAGATGCCTTTGCTTCAGAATCTGGTGTTCGTCCATTGTCCAGATATTGTTTTAGTAACTGAGACGTGGGCATCAGCCTCAGTAGCTGACTCCGAACTCTCTCTTCTAGGCTACAATTGCATTCGAAATGATCGCCAAGATAGCCGTGGTGGGGGCAGCTGCGTCTACGTTAAGCAAACACTTACATTTTTGCCGTTGGACTTCCCGCACTTTTCCGCAGTAGAAGGCAGCTGCTGGCTCCAGGTTGCACTAAAAAATAAGTTCTCCTTACTCGTTGGCTGCGTCTATCGCCCTCCCAACGCCAATGACAATTTTGATCGTTTACTCTCACAGGCATTTCATGCTGCGGCCGACTTAAGCTTTAAGTATCAATTGGTTGCGGGTGACTTTAATCTCCCTGAAGTCCGCTGGTCTCCGCCTTCAGGACCCAGAAGGTTCGATGACTTTCTTGAGGTTGTGGATGTTGGGATGTGGAATCAGGTTGTCGATTTTCCCACCCGAGGCTCAAGTATACTTGACTTAATTTTCCGTATAGGCTGCTTGCCATCGTCAGTGTCACCCCTAGGCCCACTCGGGGGCTCAGGCCATGACATAGTTGTTTCAACGTTGGAATTCGAGGCTGACGAAATTTCGTCCCAAAAGTATAACTTTTTCCGCGATTTCCGATCAACTCGCTCAACCGAATTATTAACACACCTTAATTCCTACGACTGGACTGATTTCTTCCTTAGTTCGGATATAAATGTTTGCACTGCAAAACTGTACGAAATTTTGGATCCGCTTATTTCTCGTTTTGTCCCCCGTAAGAAAATTATTAATGTCGGGGATGAGATCTTCCTACCCTTACCCTTTCGTCGCAGATTGCGCAGACTTTATCGTCGTTTCCATCTGCAGAACGATGTTTCTGTTCTGCCCTTGATTTGTGATATTTTTGATCGAGCTAAGAGATTGTCTGAAGAAAAACAGCTAGCCGAAGAGGTCCAGTCTACCGAAAACCATTCGTTAAATGTCTCGAAACTTTTCTCTAAAAAAATACGAACTCAGAGAAAGACGCAGTATTCCATCCTTCGAGACGATCTCGGAAATCCCATAGTTGATGCCCAGTTAACCGCGGATAGCTTCAATGATTTCCTGTCCAAAACGTTTATTGCAGACTCGACCACTCCGCTTCCGACCATCCAGTCATTAACCGGGGCAGTTCTAGAAACTATAAGTTTCACTCTGTGGGATGTGACTGTTGCGATTCGGCGTTTTCGTCAATCTTATAGTCCAGGCCCTGATGGTGTCCCTGTAAGCCTTTTAAAAGCCGATGCAAACAAGATTTTCCCATCCCTCTTATGCAAGATATTTAATCTCGCTCTTGAAAGTGAAACTTATCCTACCTTGTGGAAGGAATAACACATTTTGCCCATTCCTAAGCACGGCAAATCTACATCATTTGATGACTTTCGGCCAATAAACACCCTCCCCGCAGTTTCGAAGATCTTAGAGACATTGATCAAAGAGAAGATGATGTCTCACTTAACAGTGAATAATTTGCTAAGTGCTGCTCAGCATGGATTCCTCAAAGCTCGATCTTGTGACACCTGTCAACTCTCCTTCTTTGACTATGTTCTTCAATCTAGGGACCATGGTTTTGCTCTTTACACAGTATATTTCGATTTCACTAAGGCTTTTGACCGTGTTGACCCTGCTCTTCTTCTCTTGAAATTGTCCTCTTTCGGAATAGGTGGCAAACTTTTGAATTTTATATCCTCTTATTTAGGCACTCGCACACAACGTGTTAAGATTTCCAATACCATCTCCAAGCCCACACGTGTGAGGAGTGGGGTAGTGTACTCGGCCCGCTTTTATTTTGCCTTTTCGTTAATGATGTACCCGATTTATTTCAGAATGGTAAGCCTTTCATGTATGCCGATGATCTTAAAGTTGCATATCGATATAGGCCGGCAGATCATGACATCGTGCTTGAGCTCCTAAAGAGCGATCTACAGGCTTTCGCCCAGTGGTGCCGCACATGGCGCCTTTCTCTTTCTTGGCATAAGTGCTCAGTCATGGTGGTTGGCGACGACCGCCCACCTCAACTAAGTATTGAAGGTCACGTCATAAATGTGCCTGGGGTTATTAAGGATTTGGGCGTATCATACTCCAAGAGTCTCAATCTCTCGGAGCACTGTGCCTTGATAGTCTCCAAAGCACGTAGAACGACCGGGTTTATCCTCCGAAATTTTAAAACTAGGGACATTAGAATGCGCCTTTTCAACATGTGCGTTAAACCTGGTCTGGAATACTGTTCGTTTTCATTTAGCCTCATGCGTGCTACTGAGCGGAAGAAAATAGAATGCGTTCAACACTTTTTTACCAAGAGAATTTTAACCCCGGAACACCGACATTTGTCTTACCAAGAATGTTGCCGGCTTACAGGCCTCGATCCTTTATGGTTCCGTTGATTACAAAAGGGACTATTTTTGCTATTTTAACTCATATATAATCACACATTTAACCCACTTACCTCTTTAAGACATCATATTCACCCACGACGTAACAGTCACCGTGAAGTCTTTTTATTTCTGCCTCTGGTACGTACTGTTAAATATCGTCGGTTCTTTTCTGCAAATGCAATTGTTATTTGGAATAAACTACCCATGAGTGTGAAAACTCTGCAAAATTATCCTTTATTTAAGAGAACTATTACTCGATTTTTGCATTCAGAAAAGCTCCCACAAATTTTGCGTGCTGAAAACTCTGATCGACTGTACCGTAGCGATGGCGTTTGTGGTCTCTGAACACTATGGCTGGTCTCGCCAGCTGTTCCTCAACGCCTCTACTTTGGCTATCCCCAGCTTCATGAAAGGAATTTGACGTCCGATAATCTCCGATACCGTGCAACCTCCCCCCTTCTTGACGGTCGATATTCTACCACCGCCGGCAGTTTTTTCTCCTGAGCCCTCCAAACCATAAAAACCACCATCAACTATATTTTTATCCCTTTAGCTAAGGAGTTTTTTTTCACTGCTGGTCGGATTTATGTTTAATCGCTTCCCTTGACAATGCCTGTAAACTGGCATTAAATAAAAAATTTTTTTGTTTATTTATGTTTAGCCTGCCGGTCGAGGTGGCTGCAGGGGTGTGACCGTTGGGCAGAGCCTAGCTTCGGGGAGCCAAACGTGAGAGTTGAGTGTAGACAAATGGACGCTAGGCAAGCCTACACCTGCAAGCAAGTAAGCGACCTGCCACGACCGTCATTTGGACTCACAACTGGAAATTCCTACACCCCCAAATACGTATGCATATATATACTCCTTCCGCGACCTACTGACATTTGACCCTATCCCGTCTCGCTTTCGGCGAAACTGCACCGAGTGCGAAGGTCGTTTTTTGCTACGTATCTCCTCCAAAGTTCGTTTTCCCAGTTCAACTCTCTTTTTATATCTCGCGTTAACCAGACAGGAAGATTTGTCTTTTTAACTCTTTTTGTCGTGCAATTACGATAAATATAGTCGCTTCTAACGCCTTTGGCTGTGTTCCACTCGACAACCAATTTTCGTGTTAGAACGTCACGCCAGTTTAGCAACGATAATTCACTTCTCATTGAAGCAACATTTTCTCGCCAGAAATTTAGCCGAATCTCAATCGTATCCATTCGCTGGCTGGATAAGCAGTATTCCCGAAAGAGTATGACATGGTCACGCTTACCAAGCAGTGCCACGGGCTTACGGTTGCCACACTAATTGGGTTCTTTGTAAGGAGGAGGTTCAGATAGTTTGTCTTCGAGCCTCTCTGATTCTGGTTGATAACATGACATTGTGGTCGAGAAACAGACTCTCAGTATTGAGAGGCCGGAATCGAGGGAATTACAAGAATCGTTTACTGATAAGTTGTTCCAGCCGATCGCCGATGCCTTGAAATTTCCGACAAACAGTGCTTCGCCAATAGAAGCGAAGAGCCGAGTCCCAGGAAGTAGTCTTGAAGAAGGAGACACGATCGCCGGGACAAGAGCTTTATTAGCCTCTGCTCTTTTGTCTCTGATGATGGATTCGAGTAGGAATCCGAAACGTCAGGCTAATAAAGCTTTTGTCCCGGCGATCGTGTCTCCTTCTTCAAAACAGTGCTTCCTCGATTTGGATCATCCCTGAAATCAACTCAAAAATTGGCCAATAAACCTTTGGAGTTTGATTGGGTGGCCTGCATAAGGTCAGGAAATTCTGATTAGGTATACCACGCATGTTTGATTTTAATCTCAATGCTTCGGGATGTCACATGTGAGAGTGGGATGTCAGCTAATGGATGCTAAACGTAGTACGCACCTGTAAGCAAGTGAGCGGCCTACCGTGACCGTCACGCGGACCCAAAACTGGACACCCCTACGCCCCGCTTGACAGATACGTTTTTCTCCAATGAGCGATTGAAATAGAGCTATAGTTATTGAACTCACGTTCACTGAACCTAAATGGCAGTTCTATCCGTTAAGTATAAATCATTTTGGAGAAATGAGCTTTTTTAATGGCAAAGAGTAATTACTGAATCTCTTCTTCGGGAATTCGGGGGTAATTTCACAGTGACACAGTGGGAAATAAAGTCGAGACCCAAAGACTCCAAAAATAGTAGAACTTTCGGATTGGTGCACTCGAAATCTAAACAATATTTTGTCAGGTTGCAGTTTATTCCCACGCGACAGTGAGTCTATCCTATACGACCGATTAAAATCGAAAAAATCGGATAGCAGGAGAAGGCGTTTGTGTGGCACCATGTCGAGAGCTTGCCGACGGTTCATCCTGTAATTATTAATCTCGCAGAAGTAAGAATGGTCTATCCAGGCGTTACTCTATCGGCATTAAACATCCATCTACCGACGAGCTGAAACATTCCAGTATGATTCACAGACGTGACGACAACCGATCAGTCCATCTGGTTACGGGAGGAGGAAGTATGAAACGCGGATTATGGGACGGGCTGTTGATGGGCCAAAAGTACTTTTCATCTAAATCAACAGCAAGTTAAGAAACAAAGAGACAGTGGCGAAGTTGTAAAAAGAAAAAATGAGGACATTACCGAAAATAACGATACTGCAGAACACCTAATCGGTATTTTGGTCTCCATTTTCACATATAAAACAGTCGTTGGACAGGCTAAATTGCCTACTGGAGAGGACGATGCAACAATGGAAATAACTGATTTCACAGAATATGTGATCAAGGGAACTCTTGCGCTTAAAGAATATAAGCCTATAGGTCCGGACCAAATACCGGCAAAATTTCGGAAGTAGCTTGTTTACAAACTTTCAGACCGTTTTTTTATATTTTCATGTCGTCCTTTGACCAAGACACATACCTCCCTGATTGGAAAGAGGCGCCCAGAACAAGTGGCAACAAGTATCGGCCGGCGAGCTCAGCATACATTTGTTGGAAAGTTATAGAATGAGTGGTCAAAAAGCTATTAAAAAGTTCATAGAAGAAAAGGATTTCTCCCGTCAAAAGGAATAAAAATAAAGTTTATTGTGGTTCAGGAGAAAAAATCTGCTGCTCATAAAATGCCGACAGTCAAGAAATGGAGGGGTAGCATGTATCGGATATCATCAGTCGCCAATTCCTTGCATGAAGTTGGGGCTGGTCCAAACAGAAGCCGCGAAGAACAGCTGTCGCTGTTGGATAAAGAAATTGTTCCTGGTGAGACAGGCCATGGGGGTCAGAGAACACGGACGCCATCGCTACGTTTTAGTCGATCAGTGGATTCAGCACCCAAAATTTGTGGGAGCTTTTCTGAATGCAAAAATCGAGTAATAGTTTTCTTAAATAATGGATAATTTTGCAGAGTTTTCACATTCCTGGGTAATTTATTCCAAATAGCAGTTGCAGTTGCAGAAAATAACCGACGTTATTTAACAGTACGTACCAGAGGAAGAAGTAAAATGTCCTCACGGTGACTGCTACGTCGGGGATGGACATGATGTCTTAAAGTAGTGGGTGGGTTAAAGGTGCGATTGTATAAAAACTTAATGGTGAAAATAGTCCCTTTTGTAATCTACGGAATATAAACGATCAAGGTCCGTAAGTCGGCAACGTTCTTGATAAAACAAATGCCGGTGTTCCTGGATTAAAACTCTCTTGGTAAGAAAATGTTGGACGAATTCTACTTGCTTTCGCTGAGCAGCACGCATGAGGCTAAATAAAAACGAACAGTAATATAGGCCAGGTTCACGAACATTTTATAAAGGCGCGTTCTAATATCGCCAACTTTAAAGTTTCGGAGGATAAACCCTGTCGTTTTTCGTGCTTTAGAGACTATCAGTGCACAGTGCTCCGAAGGACACAACATTCTGCAAGATGCTATGACAGCACCGCCTGGGATAATGAAGAAAAAAATTTGTCTATTGCTACTGGCGACAGGTTAGTAACGTGTTTGTCTGAAGTTGAATGTTGCATGTACCGTACTCAGTAGGGTCTACTAATGCACTGCCTGTTACCGTTAAATATTTTGAACTATACTGAACTAAATGATCTTTTGCCTTGTGTCCAGTAGTAATTTAAGCTCTGAAAAGCTACGAAAAATTAAAATGGCATGGTCATCATACAAAGACATAAAGATAGCCGACATAACTACAATGAACAAAGGTGAATCATGTTTGAACCCTTGTAAAACGCGGCAGCTAATTGGAACGGCGCAGGACACAGAATAAGAGTCCCTTGTAGTAATTCCCCAATGAAGTTCGAGAAAAACTGGAAGCGTTTGAAAGTACTCCGGTATTCGCATGCCTCTGTGAAGAAGAACGGAATCTGAAGAATAGAATTTTCAAGACAAACAGCTTATAATATGCATCTATTTTACCGTCTGTCAGTAGTCTATTTTTTAAAATTTATAACGATTTCCACAAAGCTAATGAGCTTTTATTTCTAAACAAGCGATCATTACCGGAAAAAACCACGACATACACGTCAACGTCCCTAAACAGGTTTACTCACTTACAACGGACTGTCTAGCTTAAATGAATCCTTCAATCCTCGAACTCGGAATCTGGTAGCACAGGCCCTCTTCCCAAGTGCCGACCTGAACTACATGATTAGGTGCGTGGCCCAGTCCGACGGGTAATCTACCTTTTATGTTGCAGGGTCAACTGGTTAATAATAATAAAAATAATAATAATAATAATTTTATTAAAAACCCGCCGGGAACGATCGGTGTATAGAGTACTCTGTTCAAACAATCATAAGAGTAATCTGCCAGGCGTATTTTCTGTCAGCGAACTGGGATATTGTAGTGACCGAGGACGTCAAGGGTAGCACACAACGAAGAAAGAGAACGCCGAGGGTAGATCCTGGAGGAGATGGATCTGAACAGAGTCGTTAGCATCTCTGAATACTCATTCACACACAGCAGAAGATGGTACGTCAGGAATGGGATACGGTATAGTATAACAAGACGGTCATGGGAAACACGTATAATGATAATAGTTACTCGTACAGGTGGAGTGAGTTACAGCCATAAAATAACCTGTCTGTGGGGAGAGGTGACGCCAACATGTCAGCTAGCAAACCGGTGGGTAGCGCAGCGCTGTGGGCAACTGCAGGGAGGGGCCGAGGGAGGTGCCGATGTAGTGAGACGGAGAGCGATGCGAGCGCTGCGGTACGGTAAGGGGGAAGGGATCGGCGGATGAGAGAGGAAGGGACACCGGTTATCTTCACTGACACGCGGTTACGCCATCTCCACCCTAGGTCCTCTCGCGGAAAAGTGTCACACATTCAAACAATTCTGTTCAAGTCCAGAGGCGTTACAATATAACGTGTCACCCGTTGAAGCACCAACTGCTGGCCACGTCTACCTCCGTCCAAACCGTGAAATCAAAGGTTTTAGCATGTGGCTTAGTCCATTACAGCCTTTCGAACACCAGTAACGTAGAGTACTTTACTTTAGCAATCGTCTTTAAAGGGATCGAAGCAGAGTAGGTAGCCACGCTATCTTTTCTGCGAAAACAATATTATTATTAACTTGTCCTAAGAATAGAAGATATGTGACCGCTCGGACTGGACAGTAACCCTGTCGATCTCATTTCGTTCCAGCACTTAGGACACGTACGTGTGTTAGCAGGGAATTGCAACAGAAGTGACAAGATTGATTTTAAGATGTTTTCTAGATATTCGTCTAGACTGAGAACTTCGAAGGATGCTAGCATAAACCTGTTCTATTCTACATGTGGTAAAGTCAAAGCGACCCATGCACAACCATGCTCCGGAAAGTAAGCGGACGCCACATATTGAAGGACCAGAGATCGCCTCCATGTTAGTAAAAAAAAAATCTGTTTGAGCTCTCCACATGGGCGACTAAACGTGCGTGCACTGGTTTACAATAGAACGGTTTTACAAATGGAAAAAGTAATGACAGAGCCAACAGCAGCTGAGTTTTAAATTTTGTGCATGGAATTAAGGAAAGATGAAGGACAGTAATCTGCACATCCAGCTTGTCTGAAAAAATTCACCAGAGTTCTAACTCCTACCTATTTATTATGTATGACACCTGCCAGAGAATGGCTGTCGTTTTGAGTTGATGAAGTGGAATCGTGATAAAAAGGTGATCCTTCGGAAGGTGAGTTTTCGATGACATGCTCAACTGTCTGTCTGGCAAACGGTACTCGTCCGAGGACCCAAGTCAACAATCAACCTCTTTGAAATTGAAAATGTGCCAACGTGGAAGAACAATACCGCTAAAATGACGGGTCGGTCCCTGAGGTTCTCATCCAAACTGCCCTAAGGAAACCAAAAAAATTTGTTTTAACAACTGGTTATCGGGAATTTTTCGCGAGACAGGTACTAACAGGCCAGAAAACTCGATAAGCCATGTAGTATCCAAAGAATCCTGAAAAGGTTTTAAAGCTCCATAACTATCGGAGCGCAGAGTAACGATCACACGGTATAAAAAATACAGCAGAACTTGAGATTTTTAAAAGGGAGGAAGCTAAAAGAAGAGGATGGCCGGAAAATTAGCACAGCAATTCAAAAATAAGTTTATGTAATCTGTGTCCAACAAACCGATGAAGAAAACATAGTTTTTTGAAATGAAGGAGTGCTCATGGCACACAGACCCCAGATAGGAGACAGTAAATGGATTACCATGTCCATACACTTATGGTTGTTTGAAGGACAAGTATTGAAGAGGGATCAAGAAGTTAGTAGGGGGCGCTCACCGATCGTTTATACTGAACGATCAAGAAGTTGGCATTTAGACATTTTGTTTAAGTCATCAACCGACAGTACGGAGGCGGAGGGTTATTGAAATCATTTGGGTGAGTCTCCCGTTTGTACGTCTGTGTTCGGAGTAAGTCCGTAAGCAAATTTCCATGCAGCAAGTTGTAAAATACACATTTTCTTCATTCCTGACGCATTTATCGCTTATGTAAAAACTTTTTTGGAAGTTGTCGAAGATTGGAGCCAGTTCCTAAGAAACTGACGCAGGCAAGCCGGCTTGCCATGACGGCAGTCAAGGCTTTAAATGTGCGGTGTTGTTAGGCCTTCTAAATAGGCATTTTGTTCGAGCACTTACATTAGTATTGCACCCATACGGGGCTTAGGCCCTACGAACGTTCTTCCCTGTGCCCCACGTCCGATCTATCACTTTACGTACTATGTAGGTCCCCAAAAGTTAGATGAGGGTGTTTTTCATACAGTGAAAGAATAAATTCTATTATAAAAAATAAGTCATGAAAACTATCTTCAAGTCATGTGTCCTGGACGGTGACGGTCCTGCTGCCAGTTCTAATCCAAGTAGATGTATTAAGTGTGTTTGCACTAACCCTCAGCGTCATCCAATGTGGAGCTCGGCGGAAAACATCGCTCGCGTATAGCATCGAAGGATCCCTTCACCTGCCTTGTGAGGGCGGTCTTGAGCTAACGCACATTCACTTTACCCCCCCTCTGTTCTACGCAGCGTAAACATCTACTTAGCAAATAGTTACGTAAAATCAAGGGCCCACCTTTAATTATGTAGTACACCTGTGATCCACACAGGCCTCCTTTTGTTTTTTCCTTAAAATTACTGTGAATATTTGCCAGTTAATCCCTGATTTACGGGTCATGCAGCCTAATATTTACCTCAGGGAAGTCGGATAGGCCGCCTTAGAGGATTCGGAGGGAAGGTGGCCTCCGAGCTTCCTGGGACGGACTCTCGGCGGGTTTAAAGAGCCTGCATGGTGTGCAGGTTCTCATGCATGCGAAAGTTGCTCTTCATAAACTAGGATAGTTGCTCGCGCATGGGCTGGATGATTTTGCGTTGCCTTTTCATTTTCTCCCGCATTTCACTTATAACTGAGCTACAGGACGGATCATAGCAATTTACGAAGGAAATTAGTACCATACAGCGTTATCTGTGTGCTCGCCGGCTAGATTCACAATTTCCTCTTCATTGTCTGCGACTATGACCTCAACATCTATTAACCTGCGCAGTTGCTTCCTTAGTCCAACATGAACGTACACCCCACAACCCATGGGGGCTACTTGCAAGTTATACGATGCCCCCAAAAGTGTAAGAGAGTGTTCGGGCAATTTCGGGACTGCCACCCTAACTATGTCTGATAGTGCGCAATATTGAACTGCAAAACCCAATCACGCAGTTTTGTCCTCACGCGTTCACTCAATGGCAAGTCGTTACCGATGACAGTGTCCACTCAAGCAATACGGTCTGCAGATGCAAATTCACTTAACAAAGACGTTGGTGGGCTAAGACTCCCACTGCCAACGTCTACTGAGCTGCCAGCTGACGACTCCCAGTCTGATAAAGTTTGCTATAGCTAAAAAGCGGATCTACCTCCGCGTCGATTTCTCAGGACATTTTGCCAATGGTACGTTTAAATTCGTACCTAGACCTTTTGAAAATAAAAGTAGATGGGTCAATGAATAAAATAAGGATATAATAGAAAGCCAGAAAGCACGTGATCGCATACGGAGCACGCGATACGCACGCAATGATGGCGACAAACATGCGCGCGCGACTGTTGCTAACGCAAACATGCCAGCCAATGTTTGCGGGAAACTGATAAACTTATTATGGTAGAGGGGCGCTTACCGATCGTTTCTACGAAACTCGCTCGTTCCGTTGTGTCTTGCGGTCTCTCACCCGAGCCCAATCAACAGCGCACCGCGGCGCATGATATAGGCAGAATATTATTACCGGCAAAGACAAGGGAGACTGGAATGGCCATTTCTGGCGTATTAGCTGTCGTCAGCCGGTCATACCCTGCCATAACTACTGCTTGTGAAGTTTTAAGTGCCAGTAAATTCTCTTGCCCAGATAACTGTACGGCGAGAATGAATGCTAGGGGTATTTGTTATCGAACATCGTGCTCCATGTCTCGAATCACAAGTGAAACGATGAATCATCTGCGTAAGCTGTCCGTCACTGTGCAATAAAACCCTAGTAGCATTGAATAGCTACCTGATGCATTCTTATCGCGGCAATCTCGCGATTGAGGTATTTCGTCATCTGACTGAATAACGAGTTTGGAAATGAGTGGAATGATCATACCAAGGGGAATGAGGAACGCGAAAAATCACAAAGTGGGGTGTGATTCAAACCATGGTGTGATAGTCCACAATTCACCAACTGGAATACCTAGTGCCGGCAGACTTGATAGGCAAGACAGGTAGTTTTGCCTTCTGATGCAATCCACGAAACCTCAGTTATCATTTATAATCTTGGACGTAACACACTGAGCGTATAGTACAAGAAGCAAGGTCGGTCACTTTACGTTTGACTGTGGCGTTTTTTTACATCTTCGGGTAGTTTCACGGCCCCCTTTGTGTCGCACTTTGTCTGTCGTCGCCTACGCAACAAGAGGACAATACTTTATCGTTAGCGTTAAAGGCGTTAGCCTAGGAAGGTCTAATACAGTAAGACTGCTGAAGACTCGTAGGTAGACCACCTAAATTTGAACGGTAGATATAAACACACTTGACATTTTTAGGTAGCTCTTATAGAATCCGTTATGTAGACAATTCTCCAAAAGCAGTGAAGCCGGTGTGCAGCATGATAGTCTCTAACCTGTAAACTTTCCAGTCCTCAGAACAGTCTCTATTAGATTTTGTTACTTGTACTTGGTACACCTACGGTCATGCCTAATCTAACCGGCCTTAATATGGTCGCGAAATGTACCCTTACATGCGTGGTGATCCATGGAAGTGGATCTGAAAAGCTCTACCCATCTTCTTTTCGACGACGATGTAGTAGCTAGGACCGTAGCAAGCACACGAGATGGAGAGGACGAACGAATATGACTGTAAGAGTCAGAACGAGAATACCCTATAACAGGGCTTTATTCATCTTACAATTGACGTACTGGGACTAAAAAGAGAAATAGAAAAGTAGTAGGTAAGGTGGAATTTAGCCTGGGGCTTATGTTAGCATGACATTCACCCCGGCCAACAAATGGAAGAATCGAGATGTCAAAAATCGATAGGAAAAAGTTTGCATGGGGCAAGGTTTAGGCGTCTCTGTTACGAAGACAGTATGGGTGAACACGTTGTTGTTGTTGGGTTAATGTTTCAAGGTTATGCATACGGACATCGTCAGCGTTCGGTACACTAACAGGTGTTGCATCATTCTGTCCGTCAGTTGAAACGGTGCCACTTTCTTGCTCGGTAATGGGTGGGTGGTCAGGGGAAAGTGGGGAGAGGTTTTCTGGTACCGGCGTGGCCGTCTCCTGGTGGCAATCACCAACGTCCATTTCACCGCTGGGAGCAAGCAGTCGAGCAGATGCCGTTTCTTCTCTGCCATTACTGAATTGTATATGGGCATATTGGGGGTTACACTGGAGTAGTTCTACCTCCTCAACAAGCGGATCAAACTTAGACTGTTGATTGATTTTCTTCAGCAGAACTCTGCCAGGAGAGTTAAGCCACATAGCGAGAGTAGTGCCAGTAGTCGACCTCCTGTTGTAGACAAACATTCTCTCATGAGGTGTTGCATTAGTGGCGGGTACACAAAAGTGAAGTAATTGAATGTAAAGCGTCAAGTAAGACGGATTCCCAGTGTGTGACGGGCAAAGTTTGTGATTTCAGAGCAAGCAAGATAGTCCTCCATAAAGTTTGGTTCAGACGTTCAACCTGTCCATTTCCTTGGGGATTGTATGGAGTTGTTCTACTCGTCGCCACTCCCTTACTGCGAAGGAATTGCTGAACATCATCCGACATAATTGACGATCCCCGGTCGGTGTGTATGTACGAAGGAGTACCGAAAATGGAGAAGAGCTGACACAAACTTTTGATGACAGTTCCGGCAGTCTGATCAGGACAGGCAAACGCAAACGGGAAACGAGAATATTCTTCAATAATCGTCAGCAGATAGCGGTTGTGAGTTGCCGGCGGAAGAGGACCTTTGAAGTCGAGTGACAATCGTTCGAACGGCTGGGCGGCTTTGATGAGTTGGCCTTGTGTTTTAAAGAAACGGGGTTTGACTTCACAACAGGCCTGACATTTAGTTACGACATCACGAATCTCTTCCATCGAAAAGGGGAGATTCCGATCTCGAACAAAGTGCGAAAGCCGAGAGACACCGGGATGGTAAAGTTACTCGTGCAATTCTTTCAAATCCACACTAGTTAGTAGGCCGCCACAGCAATTACGGGAAAGCATGTTCGCCGCTCGATTTTCTTTACCAGGTCGGTAGACAATGTCAAATTTGAATGATGACAGTTCCAATCTCCAGCGTTCGATCTTATCATTCTTGATCTTCCCTTTTTGTTGATTGCCGAAGATGAAGGCAACAGAACGCTGATCCGTGATGAGTTTAAAATGATTACAGAGGAGGAAGTGCTTCCATTTGCGTATGGATTCCACTACGGCGTATGCTTCTTTCTCTATAGCTGAATGATGTCGCTCATTTGGAGATAGGCTACGTGAAAAGAACGCTACTGGCCGGCCATTCTGATTCAGTGTGGCAGCGATAGCGACGTCTGAAGCATCGGTCTCAACAACTAATGGGGTATCGTACCGAACGGTGGCCACTGTGGCTTTCACAAATTCCTCCTTAAGAGCATCAAACGCTTTTATTACCTTAAGTGGTAAAGGGAAAGTTCTGTTATGGATGAGCAGATGAATTTTATCCGAAAAGTGAGATATCCATTGCGAGTAGTATGCGAACAGTCCCACAGCTCGTTGTTGAGACTTCAGATCTTGTGGAGGAGCCATTTCACGCAAAGGCCTTAGACGATCTGGGTCCGGCCTAATGTTGCCCTTGGACACCTCGTAACCAAGAATTTAAATTACTTTAGTAGCGATAACACTCTTGGCTTCATTTAATGTTAGTCCGTACTTTTCAGCCACGCTAAAGAATTTTTGAAGGGTTGAATCATGTTCCGCGAGGCTGTTCCCACAAATAGTGATATTGTCCACGTAGACGAAAATATTCTTTAGACGTTCGCGTGCAATTATGTCGTCGATGGTCCGCTGGAAGCACGCAACTCCGTTGGTCACACCAAACGGGATACGACAAAAATGATATAAACGTCCACAAGCTTCAAAGGCAGTGTACGGTCTTTCCTCTACTCGGATGGGTATTTGGTGATAGGCGCTCTTAAGGAATCGATCCATTTTGGAATTGTAAGAGGAATAAATTGTAGTAACTATGACCGTAGCAAGCACACGAGATGGAGAGGACGAACGAATATGGCTGTAAGAGTCAGAACGAGAATACCCTATAACGGGGCTTTATTCATCTTACAATTGACGTACTGGGACTAAAAAGAGAAATAGAAAAATAGTAGGTAAGGTGGGATTTAGCCTGGGGCTTATGTTAGCACGACAGACGAACCGAATGACGAAGGTCCAGTAGCCACTTCCATGTCTGGAAGGATTATGTCGAGAGAGGTTTGGGTCGGCCTCCTTCGGCCTCACCAGGCAGGAACGCCAAGATTGGGTAGGTGAAGAACGTGCCTAAACCACCTCAGCCTTCTTTCTTGGATGACCCGAGATATCCTCACGATACGGTCGCATGGAGGACAGACTATCTCATTCGTCAGTGCACTTTAATGATGGCTCTCGGACAACGATGGCCAAACGCCCCCAGCTCTCGCTTACCTTTACGCGCAGAGCCCGATGTTAACAACCATACAGGAGGACTGGCTGTATGGATGGCTGGTACGCGCGGAGCTTCGTGACGGTGAAGCTATCGCGCCGGGTCCATTGACACTTTCCAAGAGCCATGAGAACCTCGCAAGCAGTATGAATTTCGGTGACGATGTCGTCCTTGCTCCTTCCGTTGGGCGGCAGCCTCGACTGGAGGTATTTTAAACGGTCTACTTCAAGTTAACAGCCACCAATCCTGTGGATTGTCTTCTGGTCAGGTAGGCAGATCGAAAGTACTTTGGTCTTCACTGTGTTTACGGACAAACCGATAAAATAAGCGAGTTCATAAACCCGTGACACCACACCTCGTAGGCCATCAAAATTCGATATCGTCAGCGTAGTCTAAATCAGTCATCCGGCACCCGGGTGCAAATTCGACGTCAAAACCTTGCAGGACCCTTCTGAGAATCCAGTAAATGATATGCTTGAGCAGAATGAGCAACCGAATGAAACGTCAGATCGAATGTCGAACGGTCGGGCGAAATTATTGTGGACCAAAACTAGCTCAGTGGTAGAGCGGTAGTGGGCCCTGACCATGGCGAGAATTTTTGCCGGTATACCGTCTAGTTCAATTATCCACCACAGGGAAACGATGGAGAGAATCAAACGCCGCGGTAAATTCAGCAAAGCAGATGGCCATCGGCCGCCTGCAGCCATAACAATCAACGCTCTTCAGTGTAAATATCTGGTCGGCGCATTTAAGCCTAGCTTTGAACCCGGCTTCCGTTGCTCTCATGCTTGAGCCACGCATATTGACATTAGAGAGTGAAAACGACGAAGACCTTTGCAGCAACTTTGATGAGGTTTATGCCGCCATTATCCTCTTTTCTCTAAGACAGGTACAAGGATGCTCGAGGTTCCGTCATCGGGAACTAGTTCATCCCTTCCGCGCCTTCTTAATCAGTTCATTAAGCCAGGACGACAGATTGACACAGGGCTTGTACATTTCAACTAGAATATTCTAATCTCTGGACGCCTTGCTTTCTTGCAGCCTCCCTGTTTCGTTGGCTATTGCACCCTGAGAAGGGGAGCCACGTGACATTGCATAGGCTGGAGAGGGGCCGTCGAAGCTGAGGTGCACGAAGTGCATACCACAACGCACGACCCTGGTCGCCATCCATTTCTCAAACAGTACAGAGGGCTTACCATTAACTGGACCGATAATCTGGTAGTTTTCTATTGTCGCCGACGTTTGACACCCGATTCATGAGGTCACTACTTTAGCCCGTTATTTTTAGCGGCCACCTCTAACCGCAATCTGCGGAAAGGATAACCGTTTCGACAACTGACTCAAGCCATTTGTTAAGTTTTTCCGCCGACTCAGTCACTGCCACGTCGCTGCGTCAATCCAATGATTCTGGCAGCTACCCCGTGGCTTCAAGAATGGCCGTTTGCTACTATCTTTTCCTTCGACAGGAGCCGCAAAGCCGGACCTGTTTTTGTGCTCAGGATCTCGACTGTGTTGATTGTTATAGTTTTTGCGACACTAGGGCGTTTTGCACCTGAAATTATTGGGTTAGGATGAGAGGTAAATCTTCCGGAATGTACGAACGAAAACATGGTACTACCCATGCACATTGCCACTTTCGACACTACGCATCAATATACTATCATGAACTCGGCTACGGAATCGTTAACCGACTGGAATGTACCAGGTCTGACTTGTGCTGCCTTCGTTTTAATTCCAGGTCATCAAATGCTTGGGACGGTACTGAAAGCGCATCTTGGTGCAAAGCATTTGGTTATGGTTTAAGAAGTCCCGCATTCTGTCCCCATGGTTGCTTCGAAATCCAAACCCAAAGCGTCCAATAAGGTGGTCGTGGAGTCGCCTGGTCCAAATAAGCCATTTCAGTTCCTGACAGCAATCAACAAATGACCACGGGGGACTTTTTAAACTAAATTTTGCAGAAGCGCGTAGGGCTTTTTATTGCACTGACCGGTAGCTGTTGTTGATGCACAAACAGAAACGACAGAGATGTCATTTTGAAGCCAACCGACCAAGGACTGGTTCCCATGCGATCAATACATAGTTCGCTTGTTGTGGGAGGACAATAGTCACACCGTATCTGCCAAAAGTCGCGTGGGACCCTGTGGTATAGGGTTAAGTGGGAGTTGGCCGTCGCGACTTTGATTCCATCCCGCTCGATATGGGAATCCGGACTTCAGACAGGCAGCAGACCCATTCACGTTGTGGTGGAGACTACGCTCTGTCAAACTTGGGGTACCAGGTCCAGTAACCTTTGCGCATTCCATCATTCTATATCAAGAGTTCGTTTCCCGCTGAGTAGTTCCGCTCGCATACCATTCGGCCGCATCATTGAACTAGGGTTGTAGAGCGCGTCAAGTTCCCGCGAACGCCGTACATGAATCGTAGTACTTGAGCCAAACATTTTCACTAGGTTTCTTGGGATATTCGGGTGCAGGCGCGTTTCCAACAACCACCCGGGTTGTTTGAGATTATTTTCCCTAGGACGTTGACTCGAGTACCTAACGGAAGGGAAGCAATGTCTATCGAGTCTATTTGTCGTCGTCTCCCGGCCGCCATGTCAGTGCTTTTATCGGATTCTGGGGGTATTTTGCAGGGTTATCGGCGTGCCAGCACTCAGTTCTCCGCTACCTGGTAGCACTGTCGTGGTGCTTTACTGCAGCTTGCTCGTCGGCACTGAGAGTTTGCATATTTCTCAACTCTCGCTGAAGGCCTTTGTCCCCATTCACCACCCGTTGACGCCCTGGGCAGTCACAAGCCAGGCTAGAAGGCAACCTGTCTTCCTATGTAGACCCATTCTTTCACTTCACTTGGATCGGGCGCAGCATATGCCTTTAAAGATTGAGGCTGAGCTCTCAAACAGTGACCATGCAGGGTCCTAATAGTATCAAGGATAATCTATAATAGGTGTATTTTACTAATAACGGAGTCAATTTTAAAGCGTCTTCTAGGAAAAAGACTAGTATAGATACGGCGATAATGTGGTAGGAGTTGTAGCTGTGTGGGGGACGATGTTTTATAGCTACATCCGTGGATGGGTCTTCCAATTGCTTGGTGGATTCCTCAGTGTCCTTCAAACAAGACCTCGCAGGCAAAGGCCGCTGCGAGGGCACGAAAAGGGGACGTAGTCCTAGGAGCCGCCATAAGAGGAAAAGGCGGTGTACGGATCAACAATCAATACGAGGTTGGCGCAACCTACTGAAACATACCTACCATCTGAAAGAGAGAGAGAGAGAGAGGAAGATGGAGAGAGAGAGAGAGAGAGATCATGTACACTTATGCGTTGATTGCAAACTGTGCGTAGTGTCTGACTTCCGATCTCGCTCATGCATGTTAGAGGAACTTCATTGATCTCATTGACGCGCCTTTACTGCTTTTCTTCGGATGAGGTCTTTGTGCAAGGTACTCTTTTCCCATGTTTCCTTTCGTGGCATACTCACCGTCCTTAAATACAGGGCGTTTAATCGGAGACCAGATCTCCCGAAAAATCTCAGCGGACATCTGTCTGAAGTGAGTATATTTTGGTCCATTTTGGCTCCCCGCAATCAAAAGTGGTCATCTCGAAAACCCCGTCAACATGACAGTTTGAGTAGACGAAGGAAGGGCAGTTTCGGCGGCCACTGCAGTAGTTCGTCTAGGTTGTATAATCTTCTTACCATCTGCCCTGATTTACAATTTAAGCATCTTCCACATCGTCAACTATAGTGTAAAATTATCTACTCTACCACATAAGAAAGAACAATGCTATTTCGTGCTCCAGTCTGTGAACGAATAACATTTTTCCCACAACTGCGTCGTCTTTACTGAACATTTCAGATATCGCATAAAGTTCAGAACTAAACATGGCTAAGTTAACATAAAGAAAAAAGTAGTGCGGAGGTCTGTGTGCACTTGCTCTCTATGAACAGCCTGCGATGTCAACCAGGTAGGTGTTGACGGCCTCGTTTGAGTAAACTGTCTTCCGAATATGTGTGACGCCTGTCCATTGCCAAAACTGCCACGCGCAGCAAGGCAACGGGGTGTTCGGGCAACTAAATGTTTATGATTGATCTACTGGCCTTTGTCGTATGAAACAAAGTCTCTGCTAGGCTGGAGTATGGGGAATTTCTATGGTTTGTAACCTCCTACATGCTATCAAACCGCTGTAAGCTGCTCTTGTATCACATCTAGGGGGCGAGTCTTCATCAACCTTCTGCCTTCCTCCCTACCTATCCCTATTTATCCTCCGCTGGTTCAGAGGGCATTTGAGTTACAAGTCGTGAGAACCAGGTTCCTAGTTGACTGGAGTCTACGCCGATGATCATTGTATTTGTACTTAAATGATCATTGGCAGAGCGCCTGATTACCCTGTTAGTGTACAGTGGATTTTCCATATTTGCAGTCATTGTGAGATTGCAAACGTTTAGAATGTGTGCGAGTCCTAATAGAGCACCAGTAACAACGATTGTTGCTGTTCAATGCGAGGATGAGTAGATCATAAAGTGTTTTACAAGGCTGGTTGTAAGTAGTGTTGTGAAAGACGGTTTTTGTCAAAATTGTGCAATCAAACTCGTCTTTTTTAATAAAAGAACTTGGTGTCAACCTTCATCTGTCTTTGTCGCGAGCTCCATGCTCAGACTGCTCGTAGGCCGAAGAAACATTTTCTGGGGTCTTGTTGCATGCATTCGGTTTTGACCTTGTACAGATGATCATGTAGGCGAGTTGTTCGTGCACACTCGAGAAAGTCCTCCCGTCTCAACCAGCAACCAGGATCATGGGTAGCCGGGAGCGTCCTGAGCAGGCTATTCCTTTAGTGCCTGTAAGATAGCGGGGCTTAGTCAAGCTCTTTCAGCCTATTATACGGTAAATCCCTTAGACCATCGACCGCTTTCGTTAACCTACGCAGCACCTACTCGAGGAAGTCAGTGTCTTTCCTCATCCATGACCTCCAGACTGTCCGCAATCCAAATGGGGTCATACGAAGAAACCGAAGACTTTCCTGAAGAGTTCATGAGTAAATATTTTAGACGCATGCCCGATTCAGTGCAACATACTAGTTGCCTTCTGGATCAGATACTTGCGGCGTCCTGTTAGTACCAGATTCGCGATCGCCCGCATGCCCAGACCTTTGTACATTTCCACATCTTTTAATGCAATGCGGTTAATAAAGTACTTTTTTTCGGACATATTTATCGGTGAAGTCGCTCACATGAAACCGGAAAAGTAGTAGGCCTGAAGCAGAACTCTTCGGGACACCACTTCCAATATATACCAATTCCGAGGGGGAATTGTCGGCAACTCTACTCTAGATGACAGGCGACTTTCAATCAATTTGAGCATTCTGCCGCGAATTTCTGTTTCCCAAATCTTTTGTAGGGGAAAGCAGTTTGGTTCGCTATCTAAGGCTTTCCTGAAGTCAAAAGATACAATATCTACTGGATTTCCCTGTCTGCGACCTTTGTCCATTTCTCATGCGCAATATGCTGTTTTTCCCCAGATACTCCATTAGCTGCTCTTTGATAATACGCCCCATTATTTTGCATGTGATGCCTGTTCATTTTTCCTATTTTTTTCAGTCGGTAGCATCTTTCAGACCTCCAAAAAACTAGTAGGTCTCTGGCCAACCCTGTCTTCTAAAACTTATCGGATTTGTGCGGTTTACGGTTTACTATTCGAATTTCTAGAAAGACCTTTACCGATATCTCTGTTTACCTTTTAGGTTATTTATTGCCGGTCAAAATGGGGAAGGGATATAACAACTATATGTGCAAGAAGTTCTTCCATCCTACAAACTTCGATAACATCAAACGTAAGTGGATGGCTGAACAGAAGGATGAATTCGATAGCAAGCGAGAGCAGGAAAAGCTCACACAATATCGCAGAGAACAGGAAGTTTTGGAAAATAGAGTCCTCCTCGGTGACGAGAAGGCACGGTTAGGACTGGCCTGGATGTATGACCAACCAGCAATAATGGAGCCAGTATGTTACTTTCTTTTGCATCCCTTATAACTCCATTTAGGAAAAGGAACCCGAGAAGTCTGACGTCAAGTTCGAATGGCAGCGGAAGTACAATGCGCCGCGTGAAAGTTACTGTAAGAATTCTGCAGACGTAACAGACCAGCCATTCGGCATTGAGGTCAGAAACGTTCGGTGTATGCGCTGCAAGCAATGGGGACACTTGAACACAGATCGAATTTGCCCCCTATATGGTCAGTCATTTACACAGGAGCCCGTTGCCGGATGCTCTCGTGGGCTGGACTTCGCCAAGAAAAATCTTCGCCGGGAAGGTCTGGCCTTCAAGAAATCTACAGAAGCCACTGGCCTTAACGATATTGTGTACAAAGCCAAACAAGCGTGTAGTGGGAACAAGGATTTCGACCCAACGGCCGCCGAACATGATCTCACCGTGAAATTTCTCAAGTCCTTAACGGAAAGGCAGCGTGAAAAGCTCCTCAGCAAGTTGTCCAAACTGTCTAACAGTGACAGTTCTTCCCACAAGCATAAGAAAAAGCACTCTCGTTGAAGCTGCCCTTTGTTCTTTATGCACATAGTTCCCCTTCCCATTGTCACGTTTTATTTTACTTCTTCAATACAATGACTCGAAAATGCTTTGCGTCCATTTCTTCCTTTCACTACTGCCTAGGAATGCTAAAATGCGTGAGACTGAATCCTCCCAGCTACTGCCCACGACGCCCTTAGTTTTCGTCAATCCGTCCACGTCGTTCCATCGGAGCGTGTTCATGGGCTCTATTGTGGCTCTCTGATCCAACACATCCGTCTGAAACTGGTCTAGAATGCCTAGGACGTTGCGTCTGATGAAATTCGCGTTTGACGCCATTTGATGATACAGATGAGGTAAACGAGAAACGTGAATCTGTTTCTGCGAGCAACTTTGTCAGGTCGGTCGGGCCAATCAGAGGTCGCCTAAGTGGTTGTTCATAAGAATTACTGAAAGTCTAGTCTGACTGTGTTCGCATGGGTTTGCCTATTGCGGCCGTCTTGACCACTGTGATCCGTTAACTCTCGTTCCTCAGACTTCGACGCGTCATTTTATGTGTAATCTACTCCGGATGGAGGTTTGCGCTGCCGTATATCGGTGAATCCTTAAGATGCTAAGAATGGTGTGCCTACCGGATGCAACTTTTCTACCCCTCTTCCCACAGGAACTAGTAGGTATCGAGGCTGGTTGAGCAGACTTATCATTCGTAACAATAAAGTTTTATGATTAGTTGCCCAGTTTGGAGAATTGACACTTAACTCTTCTTTGCTTGGTGTTTGCTGAGCCAGTCAGTGACGCGGCCGTCACACAAACAGGGCTCATAGGTGATATTTTCATCCCTAGCCCTTCGCTACCCCCAGTTATAAGTTTGCTTGACTTGTGTCGGTACTGCTGATTATTAACGAGCGCGTCTTCCTTCGCACCGTACTTCTGCGTTTTCTACCTCTGAGTTACAGCGCTGGGCGCGGCCGTGTTGTCGAGTAGAAAACATCTTGGCTTCCATGTGTCCTGTTTGTTGGGGCTTGTGAGTCTGCTTACCGAATCTTGGACAGCGTGATTTCTAATAGTTTTGTAGCCTTGCGCACCTCAACTCGTCAGACCTCTGCAGCGTACTCGGCTCACTGCTACTTCTTGCTAACTGTTCGCAATGCGTGCGTTAACGATTCACAATTTATGGGGCCTGATTTCAAAATGAAGTTCGGGCATTCCATTGTAAATCGGGGTTCCTCCTCCGGACATCACATCCGGACCCAATCACATGCTCACCCCAAGTTACCTCAGGCAGTAACCCTGTGCCATTTTGTTTACACTAGCGCTAGCGAGTCACCTCGGCGAGTTGTGCTGACTCTCCTAATTACCCGATGATGCCTACTTTTTTCCATGAACGGGGCCTTGGCTGTTCACCGTCTCATAAGCCGATATAATTTCTCAGTCTGCGGCCTTTGCCCTCTGTGCGTCAAAAATTTACCTCCTCTGAACTTTACCTGTTTTAGGTGTATTTTGCTTTCTCTGACAATTAACAACAACGTTTACCTCTAGATAGTCTGGAACAAGATGAAACATTTAAAATTCACACACAGAAGTAAGCAAACATTATCTTTGCAACTAATCAAAGCACACGTTCTGCACTCGCTGGAGGGGGGAGGAGGGCAAAGTCTGTGCTAGGCAGGCAACTAAACAGAAACTGAGAAGCAGTAACACGAATGTCTCAATGGGAAAGGGGAGTGTCCCGTATGCCCAATGTCATTGGTTTCATTAGTTGTCAAACAAATGAGTGAACTGAAGACGCCGATTGGCCACCTCACTTCTGCGCGTGTCCGAAGACCCGAAATAGCTCACACAAGCGGGGAGGCTGAAAGGGGAGGGCGTGAGCTGTCGCTTATCCCCCTGCCTTGTCCCTGTAGACCAAGCAGTCTAGGCCAAATCGTACCAATAGCTAGTTTCGCTGCCTCCACTCCCGGTGGATGTTGTACTCGAACTTCGACCAGAGGTAAGGAAGAGGGAAGATGAGGTTGAGGAGGTGCTACAAGAGGAATGGCTTTGGAATGTTTGCATACCGGTGGATGATGACGACCGACTCGATGGCGAAGACCTAGAAAAGCTGATCTTGACGTCCTTTCGTCTCACTCCATGCGGCCAATAGTCCTGCGGCTCAGGCCACGTCGGCAGTTGTTGTGGCTGGGGCAGCACCTCAGTTGTTATTAAGGGCACCTGGTTCCACTGTGGGGGCGGTAACTGCGGCATCCACTGGAGTTGAGGTTGATAGTTCCAAGGTGGCAGTGCTTGAGGAGCATATGGTGGTAACGCGTACGCTACCGGGGGCTGTAGAATGACCGGTGGTGGCATGTGATTACAGGATCCCCACATGGGGGTATTCGAACAACACATGCACACAGCCTTCTGGTGTGTCCCTGCAAAGAATGGCAGGGGGTTGCACCCGGAGCAGGCTGTTTGGAGAGTAGAAGTATCGCAACTGACGTCTGTAGCCTGGCTATCCAATTTAGCGTTCTTGTCAGTCTTTCTTTCTCCCTCGCTTGTGCTGCTAGAGTCACCCTTTACTGTGGGAGTCTGCACTCGCAGCTCAGGTATTGACTTCACAGCATCCACATTGCTTTTTGTGAGAGGCCGGCCTTCCGCGTTACACTCTCCGCCTCCTCCACCTGGTACCGAATTGTTTCGCTCTATCCCACTCAACTTGGCCAACTGTGCATTGGTTTCAGCCTCAGGCGTCACGGGAACAAAAACCCGGGTCTTGGTTTGGGAGGCTGGTCGGGTGGATGGTACGCGTTCCAGAGTGGGCGCATTTGGGTCGAACATAGCTTTAGTGGAACCACAGAAGAGGAGTTCACCCAACTGGGAAGAGTCGTTTTGGGTGATACGTCGTTGCTGCTCCTTGCGGTCTTTGAGGGCGTTCTCAGTCATGGCCAGCAGCTCTTTCCGCTCCTCCTCAATCTTGCTCTGTTGTCGGAGCCTCCGTCGTTCTTTGAAGTCAACAATGGGGGCCCCAGTCATTTGAGTTATGGCTTCG
This sequence comes from Spirometra erinaceieuropaei, assembly GCA_902702965.1. Classification (NCBI taxonomy): domain Eukaryota; kingdom Metazoa; phylum Platyhelminthes; class Cestoda; order Diphyllobothriidea; family Diphyllobothriidae; genus Spirometra; species Spirometra erinaceieuropaei. The sequence continues at coordinate 406,210 of CACRXP010000386.1, read as the reverse complement.
GAGGCTGTCAGCGGCTGCATATCTTTGCCAGCGACTTCACACTCTTCCATTAGCTTTTCTTGTTTACAAGACTTCAGCTTTTCTTCCGCCTCTTTAACCTTCCGCAAATTCTCCAAAATATCTGACACCGAGGGCGTTTTCGTTGACGTGGCCGGTGACTGCTTCGGTAGAGTTGGAGCAGTGGTTGTTTTCTCCAGAGGTTTATTCTTCCTCCTTCGAGGTCGTGTTTGCACACTGTTGGAAGGATTTTCGGCCTCATCTCTTATACGATCCCAGGAGTAGGAAGGAGTTGGCAGACTAGGCACTCCTATGCCAAGTTCCCTAGCCTCGCGTAGCTGCGCCAGTAACGTCTGAGGCTTTTGCGGTGCCCCGGGAAGTGCGTAGTCCTGGGCTGAAATACGTTCACTGCTGTCTATATTCCCAACTGGCAAAACTTTCTCCGTTGTTGCCTCTTCAAGTTTCCCACAGAGGACACTGTTATTGTTATTTGTTTGTGAAAGTACTGATTTTAGTTCGTCAAGTATTCCAAACTCAGTCTGAAAGGTCCTTTGAGGTCTTGCAGACGTCCTTGACTTCTGCATTCTGTCTCCGCGGTACTCGGAATGACCTGTCTGGTCCACGCACATGTAATCTTCGTCATCAATCACCACGTGGGTTACACCTGTATGACAGCAATCACTGAACAATGATTCAGGCGCCGCTACTCGGTCGGAATCTGGTAGGTAGGTAGCCCTTCCTGCATGACAGCCACCGTCCGGTCCAGTGGTTCTGTCTCGGGACCCCTCCAATATTGTGGACGGGCGACTTGTGTGGGCATAGCTTGCCTGTTTCTGTAGTGTAGGGGTTTCGAAACCAGAACTAATTCCCAAGCTTGTCTGGTCTCCACCAAAGGACACCTCACACGAAATATTGGGACTTGATTCTGCATGTCCTTCGTTGCTGGAAGTCTGAAGGGAAGCGCTTTCAACAAAGGGTATGTATCTGGATAAGTTATTTCTCCCTCCGTTGCGGAGAGTTTGGCATCGACTTCTGATCTGCTGCCAAGTTATTTTTGCGACATTGTCACCGGTATGATCCTCCCCTGCCTCCCTTTCCTGTATAGCTGGCCCTGGTGGCACTGCTAGTGCCAAAGCCTTGAGCGCTTCTTTTGGTCGCTGCCGTGGAGTTGCATAATGGAAATTGGCCCTGCCATGGTGGACAATCTTCGCTCTAAATAGTCCACTAAAGGGCAGAGAAGCCAGCTCATTTTCAGAGCTCATTTCTGACAGTCCCCTTTCGTTGTCTTCCCTCCCGGAGGTAATGTCGGTGCCTGCTAACACACCCGTCTTATGGGTCTTTTTGCGGTTCAGTGAAATAGCGGACCAGTCTATCCACAGACCTCCTCGTGTGAGCAGCTGGCCGCGATCCAGTCTACCCTCTCCGTTGCAGCAGTTTGTCTGTACTATGGAACCCTGGTCCCGACACACAAGACCAATTCGCTGAAGTGGGTTTGCCGTCTGGGCAATATCCCCCAGTCCGATAGTGGAGTGCTCAGAAAGGTGCATTTGTGCGTAGCAGGGCGTCACTTCACTCAGCGGTGACCATCTGTCAACCACAGATGTTTCACTTATGCTTTTCTGTTTTGCTTTAAACGCCTCAAGACTCATCGACGGCGTGGAGCCTACAGCTTCTGCGTCTTCTGCCTGAATATCTACGTCAGTTGCCAGCCTGTTACTGACAGCCAGGGAGTAGGAGCGGCTGTCGTCAGTGGACAGCACCTCCGGCAGGGCCGCCTGTTGTTCAAAGTCTGGCGACCCGTAGCCCGAGCCCATCTCACTGAAACTGACGGTGTCTGTCTGTTGGTAGGGTGAGGTGAGTACCTTTGGGCGTCTCATTTTCTTAATCTCCTCGTCCGGCATGAGATCGCACTCCAGGGCTACCTTAATGTCCATCGACGGTTGACCCGCAAAATTGCTTTTCTCCAGCTCAGCGGGTCCTTGCTCCCGTTCAGTCAGTTCCCTTTTTACATGTGTGGTGCCGACTGGTGCACGTGCCATGGAATTGTAGGCCAACCTTGGTGTCGCAGCGTAGGCGCCGCTTTCAATTAATTTTACTTGAGATAGGGTGCCATCAGAAATATGCTCAGAATAGGTGATGGTTTTTACGCCGGCGTCTTGAGGAGCTGACCTTACGCTAGATTCTGCGGATGCCGGCATCATCATCACCATGGGGCTGGGTAGCAAAGGGTTTGAATACTCAGAATCCGTGACCGGTTGCTCCTGTTGAGAGGGCGTTGTGCGCACAGGGTTCAGCAGTTTTTTCCCAATTTCACAATCGCCCTGCTGTTTCGGACTTCGCTTCCGACGAGCCCGCATAGAACACATTCGAAGGAGAAAGCCAAATCCACAAAACCTCCATGTGTTCCCCTTCCGCTTTTCTTCGGTTGATACTGAACTATCTTCAGGAGGTAGCAGATCCTTCCGATCAGTGGCAGAAACGTTGGTCTGTGGTGGGGAAAAAATTAGCGATCTCCCAATGTCGAATTCGCAACAGGTTTCCTGTGTTGTGGGTTTGACCGTTTCAATGTGACCTGCCTCCACAGGGCAGCACTGAGGCTCGAGTCCAACTAGTTCCTCATAGGAACCGACCTCTGCTTCCTTAATCTCCCCCTTGGAAATTATTCGCACTGCTGTGTTTGACGCCTGTACGTTTACCGGCGCTTGAATACTGACGCTTAATCTCGGCTCCACAGATTGTATGGGAACCAACTCATTTATCTTGAAATTGTCCGTCGCCATTGAGGAGTCGCCACGCATAAAATCTGCAAGACTGACCGATTTTGTCAGTTCTATTTCGCCGTCTAGGTCTGTAAAGTCTATTGGTCTCACCTTCTTCTGATCACCCTCCATAAATTCATAACTGGCTTCGCCTTCTACGGAATGTTGCACCCTGTGCCACTCTTCAGGTTGTTCAACTGTCGTGCGTTTCCGTACCACTTTATCAGATTGTTTGATTGGTTTCCTCGGAGGCAGCCCAGTACAGGTATATCCGCACGGATTGGCATTGGCAGATAGGTGGGGACCCGACGGAGCCAACTTTTGACCCCCTGTACACCCTGACGTTTGGTGCCCCGACAGAGCCTTTAAGATCCCACTTTTCCGGACCTTTTTAACGTAATTGTTATCGCCATCTTCTCCGTCGCCTGTTGCTGGGATGTTACTATATTTTTCCTTTGCGTTTGGAAATTGTGTTTCCGCCACTTCGTATTCTACGAACGATCTTCCCTGGTCGTCTGAAATCTCGTCCAAATTGGCAGCTGTAGCTTGCGTGTCCTCTGAAATAGATTTTCGGCTCTGCTTTACTTGGCTTTCCTTAAGCTTCCTCTGTAGTCGCCTGCGTTCTCGGAGGGTAATAGTGATTGCACCGTCCAACTTCGAGCCAACCGTAATACGCCTTTTGTGGAGGTTGTTCATACGAAGTTCGTATGCACGATTTGCCCGGGCACTCAACATTTCATCAGATGCCTCAATCATTCATACCCTTTTCCATTCTCCTCGCCGCCGTTGTTTTGACCAGTTTGTTCAAGGTTGCTTAGTGTCGTTTCCCCACGTACTTCCCCGCAATTTGATTGGTCGGTCCAGAAAATCAATAATGCGTCTTTTCCACGCCGAACTGAGGCTCAAACTAACACACTGCAGTACCGGCGACAATGGCGGATGCGATACTCGTGTTTCTACATCTAAATGACGCCAACCATTTCTAAAGACCCTACCGCGATGTAGACGTCGCAACTATAATGGCCGCGCATGCTCTACAAAGATAACGTCAATTGTGGAATAACGATTTGCAGTGTAATCATTAACCATTTCCGGGTACCAAAGGTGAGTATACGTGCGTACTTACTTTAGACCATGGTTTCAAAGTCTTTCTGTAGAGTTACTTTTATTCTAACGTTTATTCGGAAGCTGCTGTGGCGTTCCACGCAGTCGATTGCAGCGGATGGCAGTTCGACCGTCACATCCGACGATGTCCACCGTGTGCTTCACAGCAAGGTAAAGCAGGCACTGCAACTTGTACGTGAATTATGTTTTAGTGAGTGCAGTCTTGCGCTGCGTCTACCGCACGGAGCGGCGACGCTGACTTGTGACTGAGTTAGTTTAAACTGATAGTGGACTTGCACGGCACCTACCGCACTCTCCCTCTTCCCCACTCCCCACCTGGACCGGGTTTCAAGACAGAGTCAGGAAGACTGGAGGCGGGTTAGGGCGCAGGTGGATGGCGCAGCCGAGCTCGCATCTTGGCGCTGCGCTCCACACTTCCTGATCCACACAACAACATCACGACGGGTCAGAAGGAGGATGACTGGGCGGCCATGCTTACAACCCAGCGGGAACGCAAACTCATCTACCGGCGGTGAAAGAGGCGTCAGAGAACTGCCAGCGCATACCATCCTGCGGGAGCCATTGTTTGCTGTTACTGACATAACGGACGATCACAAACCTTTAGGCGACACGTAGCCCTGCATTTTCCTGGGCCGTCACGCCTCGAGGCTTGGTCATCGACTGAAAGGCACTATCCATAAAGCACACACATTCCTCACATGCGTGAGAGTGTCACAGGCCAGTTAAGACAGGCTGGTTCTCAGCCTACCAGTCCGCCACTCCACACAAACACACACAACTGGGCAGACTGTGTGAACTGCGTTAAAACATCAGTCGGCAGCCTTTTATGCCACGGCGCTTGGGGCACCGTGACAGTATCAGACTCGGATCACACATGCAGCCGCGTGGAGAGGAAGCCGAGAAGCACACTTCGCATTTGCGTGGAGGTGGCAATTGGGTGCTTGTGATGGGTGGTGGCGTTGGGAGGCGTGGGGGATGGTGGGGGAGAGTGCGACGTGGTGTAGCCGGCGGTTGTCTACCGCATGTTTTCGTGTGTCTTAATGGGCCCATGCGGTGAGTGAATGTGCGGTTGCAGTGGGGGCAATTGAGGCGGATGCTGCGAGCGTAGATTGGCGCTCCAGACACTGATTCACCAGTCTCCGTGCGACGGATCGCAAGTGACCGACCAGAATGATGTGCGAGTGAATGTGCGATTGCAATGAGGACAGGTATGAATCGAGCTCACATCGCTGATGGTGGTGATGTTAGCGATGTTTGAAGTAGGTGAGACGTCGCCCCATCGGGGGGGGGGGAGTGCGCGAAGACGTGGTGGTGGCGGTGCTGGCCGCTGCGGTCAATGCAGCGTTTGGGGCAGGGTGTATGGTGGCGGCGGGACAGCAACAGTGTTATTGGTGGTCGGCGCGGGGTTTGCGGCAGGGACGAGAGCGGCAGAAGAGATAAACGTTCAGAAGATGAAGATGCGATCACTGGGACAAGAAGTTTTATTATTTATTTTATTTATTTGTCAGATTGGTGGCGCTCTGGATCCGAAGGTGTTCAACGAGATCGATTCGTCCGCAGAATGCGCGCTGGCAGCGGGACATGTTGGAAGCGGAGGATGGTTGGCAATAAAGAGGCCAGGCACTTGTGATCTGTGAGCCTCTCGTTTGAATTTGGTGACGGCGATCTGGCTTGCTTCATAGACGGCAGCGTCGGTTCTTACTTGTCTTCTCCAGTCGGTCTGTTCTGGGCGAGGTCCTCCCAGGTCTTCTGGATTGATATACAATCGTTTAAGAAAATTTTCAATGTGTCCTTGAGGCGGATACCCGCCTTTTGAGCAACAATGGGCTCCTCAGTCACCCGATAACTTCCGTCCTGCACTTCGGAGATTTGACTTCGGTGCTGGCATCTGTGACAGGAGCGGAAAGCATGCTTGAAATCAATCTCAGTACTGACTCCAAGTTGTTGCAAGAAACCTGATTTCGCAGTAAGGAAAGTGTTCATTCTCCTAAACTGGAACTGAATGTCCTACCAAAGTAAGTACCTGAAACTGCACGCAGACCACGGACCTGGCCTGACTGCGGGCCAGGATACGGACCTCACTATCTTGAGCTTTCCTAACCTGCTCTTTGGGTATGGCAGGTATTGCTGTCCGGCTGGCGACACAAAATAACCTAGAAATGGCCAACCAGATCTTCCTTATATTTGCAGACAACACCCATGGCCTATCTTTTTTTTACCTATGACTTTCATGACGACTCTAGTCGGCTACATGTCCATTGCAGTGGGAATAGGCAATCAATGCCAGCGGCCCGGCCCATTTCACCCACAGTGTATCTGCGGATTGTGGATTCGTATGCATTTATTCTATCATGGACGCATCTACGAAGGTCCAGGCATAAAATAGCCTGGTGATGATGCTTGTCGATTCGTTATTAACAGACTACTTATCCAGTGTGTAGCTGTTTGTCTGTGGCACGCTTTGGACTGCGGCTTTGCGCTACGTCAGCTTTGTTTCACCTCCAGTCGGCCTGACCCTGACTTGCCATCGGTATGGAGGAGGGAAAGGAGAGTGGAGTCGACCCGACTCGGCTTCAGCGCTTAGTTTCCTCACCGTTAACATCATACATGCCTTTACTTTGTCTCACGTTAATATTCTTGACCTGTTAGATTGCAAACTGACAGGATAACCCGATTGTCTTGCAATATCTTCTTCTAAATGAGACCTTTTTGGTAACTCCTCTCAACACCCCAACTGAGCCCAATTGAGCACGACGGAATTATTCTGCGCTCCAACTGGGACAATTTCGACTTGGATACCATCCCACAGTTACAGTCTCTGACATTGATACTGGAACCGTACGTACAGACTAACTTTGTGCATTTTTGGAATATTTTTTCACGCATCGAAATTCGCCTGGAACCTGGATTAAGTGCAGTTTGTTTATCAGCACGGTCCAACTGACAACGCAACTGGCTACGCAACCGATTCACGGTATACAGCCTAGAAAACCAACCGCTCAAAATCCTTCAAGGTCTGCAGTTATTCAAGTCCCACGAGATCTGGAAAGGGCTAAGTCGCTTCTGATTAAATTCAACAAAATTTATCGGATTTTAAGTATTTTTTCGCTTATTGAGTTTTGAATACTCACTTTAATTCATCATATATAAGCGGACGTATTCGTTATAACATCGAAAGCGGAATTATACCTATTATATCACGTCGAAGTTTATGGATTCTCAGCAGGCTAACTGTAGTAGTACGGCCAGCGACGACACCTCTTTGGAAGATAAGTCCGGTGAGTTGTCCTTCGCATCCAGACCCTGTGCTCGCTCAACCTTCGCCTCCAGCCAACGACCAGCAAAGCGTGCAAAAAGCGTAAATACCGCAAAAAGTGTGAGGTACGAAGACGAGCCTTGTGCTGGGTGCGCAGATATTCAAATCAAAGTAGAACAACTGGAATAGGAGCTTGCTGATTTAAGGACGCTCGTGCAACAGACCGTAGTCGGCCAGAACGTGTCCAGTGTTAGTATCTCAAAAACGAAGAGCAAAACGCAAAAAACGCGAAAAAATATCTCCTCGGGGGTATCTTCAAACACGAGTAGCAACTCAACAGCCAAAACCGCAGACGCCGGTAACAGCAGGAGAATGAAAACGAAGCCGCCGATAAAGGGAGACTCGATTCCCACGCACGATGTCTTGAGCGATGTCGCAAAAAAATTACCTATCGCGGAATCCATGTCACCTAAGCCTCTTGCTGTAAGTGATGGGATTTCTGTTCTGCCTGGAGACGATATACCTGGGTCATCCAGTCTACTCTTGCCCTCTTGTTCTGGCAACCACCCCGAGCGCACTACAGAGCACGTATCTGAATGTGAAGGCATAAACCAGTGGGTAGAGGGGAGAGGGAAACGCCATGACAGGATTCTGAAGTCCCAGCCAGCCCTGATGGGTTGCTCGGGACAGTCGGTAGACAGTAAAAGTGTGCGTCCAAGCGATGACTCCGTAAATCGTCCTCGCCCACATGCAGCGCATTCACCGGAAAGACAGAGTAAGGAGGACCATGCTCGCCAGCTGTGTCTGGTTATTTAGGGTTTGTCAGAATCGAATGCAGTCAGACCTGAAGACCGTGTCTCAGAGGATCTTGTTTCCTTTCATGGTCTGCTAAATCATTTACTGCCGGCAGACATGGAAATAAAGGTTCTGAAAGCATTCCGGATAGGAAAAAGGAGTGAAGACAGGACAGTAGCACAACCACCTCGCCCTCTCAAAATTATGCTGGAGAACAAAGAGCAAATCAAGTTTATCCTCTCTAAAAAAACCGATCTCAGAAACACACACAAACAGGTTTTTTTTCAACCGGACTATTCACCAGCGGAACGGTTGAAACGCCGGGAACTTGTCTTGGAGTTAAAATCAAGACTGAAGGATGGCGAGCACAATCTGGCTATCTTCAAGGGGAAGGTAGTTCGGAAATATATGCCGTTTCAGTGGAACCAGCCTGTAATACAACGAACGACGACAGCTACTCAGCTAAAACAGACACCTTCGTTGAACCACCTGATCAAGGCGTCAACACAAGTGAGCCCGTAGCGTCCAGTGATCTGACTGAAACAAGGCATGTAAATGGAACAAATCAGGTAACGGAAGAGCCTAGAGAACACGACGTCCGCGATAACGGAGTAATGCTCACAGCAGTAACAAATGCAACGGGAAATTCGGCTGGTGCTAAACTGAGGTGCTTGTACACGAATGCCCAAAGCCTCCTATCGAAACTAGACGAACTAAAACTTTGCCTTGTTGAGCTGTCTCCAGATATTTTGGCAGTAAGTGAGACCTGGCTGTCCGGGAATATTAGCGATAACGAAGTAGCCTTGCCTGGATACCAAATGTATCGGAGGGACAGGGAACATCGTCAGGGTGGTGGTATCGTGGTGTATGTGAATGACGGTCTGGCAGTGTCGGATAACACCACCAAGTTTGTATGCAGTACGGAAGCTATCTGGTTGACCATCAAGGCTACCGGTTCCCCGTGTCTCGATGTCCTCACTGTCTACCGACCACCTCGGACAGACCGAATCGCCGACACTCAACTATTGGAGCAGTTGGAGAAATTTTCCAGTCGACCTAACATCATGATTATGGGCGACTTCAACGCACCAGGAACAAACTGGAATACCCTCCAAGCGTCAGGTCCAAAATCGGCATTCGATTACCGCCTGTTGAGCAAAACATTAAATGCGTGCCTCACACAACATGTAATGTTTCCAACGAGAACACGTGAAGGACAAAGGGCAAACTGCCCGGATCTGGTCTTTACGAAAACACCAGACAGCATAGACGAGATCGCCTCCATGCCGCCCCTTGGCCGAAGTGACCACGTAGTGCTTATGTGGGATTATTCGTTATTCTCCATTTCACACACTCCAGGCCACAAAAGGCGTAATGTTTGGCGGGGCGAATTCAATCAGATGAGGGCAGACTTATCCGGTCTTGACTGGGGCTCTTTGTTTACGGGAAGTGCCAACGATGACTGGGAGCTGTTCAAGAATGTCATTCTGCAGCTCATCAACAACCACTGCCCACTGACTACTGTAAGACTGAACAAACGCCCTGGGTGGCTAAATAGCAACCTTAAGAAAGGAATCAACAGGAAGCACAAATTGTGGAGAAAAAACTGCGTCACTAGACAAGCTGAATGCTTCAATACCTACAAGACACTGAGGAACAAACTGAGGAAGCTGATAGTGAAGACGCGACGGGAATTCGAGAAGAACATGCTACAAAAAGCAACGCGGAACCCAAAATTGCTCTACAGCTACCTCCGACGAACTACAAGGAACAGGCATCAAATCCCCTTGATTAAGACTACTGATGGCGTTGAGATCGCTGATAGTAGGGATAAAGCTGCGTATTTTTTACGGTTTTTCCAATCAGTCTATACAAACGAGGCAAGGTTCCTTCCTTCCTCCACAGAAGAATGGCCGACTCCACGCGTCAGTGATATACTCTTCTCAGAAGGCATTGTCCGAAGAGAATTAGAGGCATTGAACGAATCTAAGTCGCCAGGACCAGACGAGATTCCATCCAAGCTTCTGAAGGAACTTGCCCGTGAGCTCTCTGTGCCTTTGTCGATGCTCTTTCAAACGTCATTTGACACTGGAACACTTCCTGTCGATTGGAAGCTGGCGCATATTACTCCGCTACACAAAGGAGGTAACAGGGCAGCGACGACAAATTACAGACCCATAAGCTTGACATGCATTCTCTGCAACGTTATGGAAAGGATCATACAGAATGAACTGATGCAATTCCTGGAAGTTCACGACCTGCTATCGAAATGCCAACATGGGTTCCGAAAAGGAAGATCCTGCACGACAAACCTGCTGCAATCTCTCCAGAGCTGGACCCCAGCTCTCGACGAGAGGCACGCGGTCCACATAGCCTTCATCGACTTCCAGAAGGCTTTCGACACTGTGCCACACCAAAGGCTCTTACATAAGCTGAAAAAAATAGGGATAGGTGGCAACTTCCATAAATGGATCGAAAACTTCCTTGTGGGTCGACACCAGGTTGTGTGCGTCGGTCGGGGAAAATCAGATCCGGCTATGGTCGAAAGTGGTGTCCCCCAGGGTTCAGTACTGGGACCCATTTTGTTCCTTATCTACGTGGATGATGCCGCAAGAGATTTGGACTGTGAAGTAGCTATGTTTGCGGACGACATGAAGATATGGAGTGTAATTCGTGGTCCTGCCGATGAAGACAGACTGCAGATGAACCTGAATCGGTTTTAGGAGTGGTCAAACCGTTGGCTCCTGCGGTTCAACGTTGCCAAATGTAGCATAATTCGCCTAGGCAACACAGTCAGATCCGCCAGCACAAGAGGCTACTTTCTGGGCGGTGCAGCCCTACAAGAGGTCGAAGCCCAAAAGGACCTCGGTGTGCTTACGACGAGTTCCCTAAATCCATCCGCCCACTGTTTGAGGGTGGCAAAAAGCGCAATGTCCGTACTGTTCGCCATCATGCGTGCGTTTATGGACTTTGACGAAGAAGCCTTCTCTAAGACATTCGGAACATTCGTCCGGCCGCATTTAGAGTACGGCATACAAGCTTGGAGGCCGTGGGGTGTTGTGGATCAAAACTGCCTCGAAAGAGTCCAGAGGAGAGCCACGAAGATGGTCAGGGGTCAAAGCTCCTTTCCTTATGCGACCCGCCTAGTAAATCTGAACCTCTTTCCTTTGAGTTACAGGCAACTTCGCGGAGATCTCTTGCAAGCCTTCCGCATTGTAAAGGGGTTGGATTGCAGTCTGGCCTTCGAGGACTTTTTTGAATTTGCTACCACGACCAACCTCCGAGGTCACCCGTTAAAACTGTGCACTCAGCAGGCACGGCTGGATGTGCGGAAGTTCTCCTTCTCGGTTCGGGTGGTCAAACCGTGGAATGAGCTTCCCGCAGATGTTGTGATGTCACCATCTATACAAAGTTTTAAGAAGAATCTGGACATATTTATGTTCCGAAATGACCAAGAGCGATGAGAAGTCGAGCTCACCCCCTGTAACTCCTTCTCATTTTGTCCCACCATTATGGGCGTGTTCGAACTATTTCAGTCCAGAACATCTATCTGTACATCACACATTTTTACGTTGCAAATAGGGTACTCAAAGGCTTACGCCTATTTCCCTCAATAAACTGAACTGAACTGAACTGAACTGAACATAAGGCCCAACGTCCACTCTTTGAAAACTGGTTTGTGTTCGCCTGGGAACTAACGCTTACGCTAGCTGGTCTATTTCGTAAAAAATCACCCAAATTTACGATATACTTTTTCGATTGGGAAGGATTAGCATGGTGTGGTTACCGATTATAGTGCAGCATTATTCCAAGATATTTTAATCACAACAGAATGTCGGCTTATGAATAAGCCTCTTTCCGTCTGTCTGCAAAAACCATACCTGGCGAGATGACTTCTTAAGCAGTATTATTTTTCCACTGATTTTCACTGTCGTTATAGGTTCAAACGCATTTTGCTGAAAACATTCACAAAATACTCCTTCTTGTACTCATTTGGTTGAAAATCATGTCTTCGCATTTTAGACTCAAGGCAGCGATATCTTTCATTCGCAAAAAGGTCATAGTGATGAGGTTTTTAAGACCGCGAAATGTCCATCCAAACATCATCGTGTCTGCCCGTTCGCTAAAGCTGCTTATTTAGTGTGCAACATGGTCCACATGCATTGCAACATTCTAAGAGCTCTATGTGGTATCTTCATAATAGTTTAGAGGAATGTATGATTTTCAATATACGGAAAGTATTCAGTATCTGGTTTGGGAACAAAAGTTGAAGTCGGGTTCACAGTTACTCGGGAATCGGAAAAATTCTTTAAAACCAAAAGATACCCACTCTTTGAGTAGAAAATTTGATGAAGACGTGATTTGCCATCGAATGAGTAGACGAAAGAATATTCATGTTATCCATAAAATATGCTTGAATTAACAATGACAGCGAAAATCGGTGGGAAAAATGCATGCTACCCAACTACTTATTTTTACCACGTGTGGTTTTTGCAGACAGATGGCAAGGAGCTTGTTCAAAAGCCGGCATTCTGTTATGGCTGA
>CACRXP010000386.1:376301-393659 GCA_902702965.1 Spirometra erinaceieuropaei | reverse complement strand
AATCGTTTAAGAAAATTTTCAATGTGTCCTTGAGGCGGATACCCGCCTTTTGAGCAACAATGGGCTCCTCAGTCACCCGATAACTTCCGTCCTGCACTTCGGAGATTTGACTTCGGTGCTGGCATCTGTGACAGGAGCGGAAGGCATGCTTGAAATCAATCTCAGTACTGACTCCAAGTTGTTGCAAGAAACCTGATTTCGCAGTAAGGAGAGTGTTCATTCTCCTAAACTGGAACTGAATGTCCTACCAAAATAAGTACTTGAAACTGCACGCAGACCACGGACCTGGCCTGACTGCGGGCCAGGATACGGATGTAGTGACGTTTAAGTCCGTTTTGTTTTAATCAGTTACAATACGCTTTCACACAACTTTGAATAAGACAAAGAACACGCACGTGCACTTTTACCTGCCGACAACTTTGTTCTTATTTACTAGTTTATAACTGTTGGGATACTGCTATTTTCCTTTCCTGGATAGCCTACTCGCTGTGCCCAACTAGTGGGTTTGTCTCTTACACGGACCTCACTATCTCGGGCTTTCCTAACCTGCTCTTTGGGTATGGCAGATATTGCTGTCCGGCTGGCGACACCAAATAACCTAGAAATGGCCAACCAGATCTTCCTTATGTTTGCAGACAACACCCATGGTCTATCTTTTTTTTACCTATGACTTTCATGACGACTCTAGTCGGCTATATGTCCATTGCAGTGGGAATAGGCAATCAGTGCCAGCGGCCCGGCCCATTTCACCCACATTGTATCTGCGGATTGTGGATTCGTATGCATTTATTCTGTCATGGACGCATCTACGAAGGTCCAGGCATAAAGTAGCCTGGTGACGATGCTTGTCGATTCGTTATTGATAGACTACTTATCCAGTGTGTAGCTGTTTGTCTGTGGCACGCTTTGGACTGCGGCTTTGAGCTACGTCAACTTTGTTTCACCTCCAGTCGGCCTGACCCTGACTTACCATCGGTATGGAGGAGGGAAAGGAGAGTGGAGTCGACCCGACTCGGCTTCAGCGCTTAGTTTCCTCACCGTTAACATCATACATGCCTTTACTTTGTCTCACGTTAATATTCTTGACCTGTTAGATTGCAAACTGACAGGATAACCCGACTGTCTTGCAATATCTTCTTCTAAATGAGACCTTTTTGGTAACTCTTCTCAATATAAGACCCAACGTCCACTCTTTGAAAACTGGTTTGTGTTCGCCTGGGAACTAACACTTACGCTAGCTGGTCTATTTCGTAAAACATCACCCAAATTTACGATATACTTTTTCGATTGGGAAGGATTAGCATGGTGTGGTTACCGATTATAGTGCAGCATTATTCCAAGATATTTAAATCACAACAGAATGTCGGCTTATGAATAAGCCTCTTTCCGTCTGTCTGCAAAAACCATACCTGGCGAGATGACTTCTTAAGCAGTATTATTTTTCCACTGATTTTCACTGTCGTTATAGGTTGAAATGCATTTTTCTGAAAACATTCACAAAATACTTCTTCTTGTACTCATTTAGTTGAAAATCATGTCTTCGAATTTTAGACTCAAGGTAGCGATATCTTTCATTCGCAAAAAGGTCATAGTGATGAGGTTTTTAAGACCGCGAAATGTCCATCCAAACATCATCGTGTCTGCCCGTTCGTTAAAGCTGCTTATTTAGTGTGCAACATGGTCCACATGCATTGCAAAATTCTAAGAGCTCTATGTGGTATCTTTATAATAGTTTAGAGGAATGTATGATTTTCGGTATACGGAAAGTATTCAGTATCTGGTTTGGGAACAAAAGTTGAAGTCGGGTTCACAGTTACTCGGTAATCGGAAAAATTCTTTAAAACCAAAAGATGCCCACTCTTTGAGTAGAAAATTTGATGAAGACGTGATTTGCCATCGAATGAGTAGACGAAAGAATATTCATGTTATCCATAAAATATGTTTGAATTAACAATGACAGCGAAAATCGGTGGGAAAAATGCATGCTACCCAACTACTTATTTTTACCACGTGTGGTTTTTGCAGACAGATGGCAAGAAGCTTGTTCAAAAGCCGGCATTCTGTTATGGCTGAAATGTCTTAGAATGATGCTGCCTGCAGATCAGTATTACAATTCCGCTCAAGTAATCGTTCTTAATCAAAAAGGCCAACGTCTCGTGTTCGTATGGCTGTGGCATCAGCCGCGTCCCCCACTGTCCAATCCGATCTCCAGTTGTCCACTTTGTCCTTTCATGGAAACACGGGTATGGGGATAGAATAGTGTGGATTCTGCCCAGGTCACCTTACTACAATAGTTGATCGTGATTTCGCGCCGGAAATCACCACTGCACCCTCGAAGCAGGGTAAATCTACGCCGCTTAATACAATCGAGCAGCTATTGCCCCGAGAAGCCACGCCAATTTATTCAGAGACGCCCTAAGGGGGAGTCTTTCGGAACGCAAGAACTACTTATTTGCAAACCTGTCAGTGAAGTATTTGCATTCTGTTAAAAATTGTTCCATTTTTAATAATTCCACGAACGAGCAGATCTGAGCGAGTTAGATGGGTTTCACAGTCTCATGGTTAAAGAAGTGGTTTTATAATATATTTGGGGATGGCATTGCCGATGAAGACAAGGGAGACTGGAATGACCATTTCTAGCTTGTTAGCCGTCGTCAGACAGTCGTGCTCATACTTCGGCGTTGATCATGGCTGACTGTCGAAGACTAATAAACCAGAAATGGCCATCCCAGTCTCCCTTGTCTTGGTCGGTTATGTCATTCTGAATTTAGTACGCGCAGCCATGCGGCTGCTGTTTCGACTCGAGAGAGTGCCCCAAGGCCCAACGGGACCAGTGAGTTGCGTGACACGATCGGTGAGTGCCCTTCTACCTCAGTGTATCCCATGTCGCAGCCGACAGGACAATGAGCTCGTGGTCCAGTTATCAGGGGCGTTGGGTGAGTTTCAGGCTGTATGCATTTAGAAACGCTCTAGCTGAGACTGATATGCGCGCTATGTCGTAAATATACACGAGAAGTAGGAGGGAACTTGGGATAGTGCCTTGAAATACTCTACTGGCTATATGAGGTGGTTCTGAGACCATGCTGCAAATCTGTACTACTTGGTATCGGTTTTGAAGGTTGGATTTGAAAAAGTCGAGAGAGGACAAATTCCATGACTCATTAACTTTATTGATCGCCTTTGCGGGAGGAAAGGGGTCAGCGAAAGTGAAAGGAAGGGACACCGACCATATTCACCACCAAGCAGTTGCGTCATTACCATTCCACGTCCCCGCGCCATAGGTGTTCCCTCATGGAAACAAACCTACACTGGTCGTGGGCCGTCACGAGGGCGCGGAGAGTTGCAGTGTTAGTCGACCTTCGACCATTGTAGGTGCGAAGCCTGAACGTGGTTCTTCTGTGCGCACAAGATTGGTTTTCATAACCTGATGGCGACCGCTTCTGCTGTTGCTAACAGGTGTTGACTCAGTCGCTTAAGATAGCTCGATGGGACCTTATAAATCACACGAAAATCTTCAATGGGGTCTACACGATGTCCGGAATCAACAACATGCGCGAGAATGGCGCTGCTTATGCCCCTCGTTTCGCCTTTTCCAGGCTACGCCGGGAGGTGCTCCCGTATCCTCTTGGATAAGCGCCGACATGTGCGACCAATATAATCTGCTTTACAGGAGCAAGTGAAGGACGGACTTTAATCGATTTCACTTATCATTGACATGTTTTTGCTTCTTCTCCGTTCTCACATAATTGCACTGGCCTAAGGAGAATTTATGGAAGCTATGTGTGCGCTCGCCACCTCGTCTTCTGATTACTTTTATGGGAATTTTTGCAGCCCTAAAACAGTCCAAAGATCCCACAGTGTTGAGGGCAATCAATGGGTACGTACGTTTCAACACCAAGCTAGTTGGGGCGAAAGTAATGGCCAAGTTTATTGGGGAATGCGTTGAGAGAAGCGAGTATCCAAACCAATACTGGAGAGCGCTGCGGCGCAGCCGTACTGTTCTTACCACAGAAGCCCCGAAAAATATGCTGAGAATAAACTGGAAAGTATACTCGTGAACATATAAGAAATTGAGCGTCACGTGTGTCAACGCACAACCGTCCTAGGCATCCTGGCAAATGACGAAAAACAACAATTCGACATCTACTCGCAGTCAATGGAAAGAAAAGATGGAGAGGCAAAACGTTCTGCGTTTCTTAAAAGTGCGTAGGAAATAAAACCATAATCACGGTTTCCGAAATGTCCAGGTTGGTACGTACACAACCACTCTTTTATGACACTTGATAAAACATCACTTGAAGCATTATCCCTTGGTTCTAAGTTTTGCATACTTCGTTGAAAAGTTAACCAGTCAGAACTGGAAACTCTGTTCGAGAACCGGTGGAACCAAACCCATGATCTAATATCCGCTTCCACAGACTGTGTCCAACACTTTGAATCGACATTGTTGGATCGCAGTTTTCAGTATCTAAAAAAGCGACAAAAGTCGGGGATTGCTGACAAAAGCACATGTGAAAAAGTTAAAAGAACTTAGAGAGAACAAAGATATCTTTGTAACTAGACCGGACAAAGGAACAGGCGTCGTTGCGATGAACAGATCGGGCTACGTAGCGAAGATACAGTCCATATCATCAGACCAGAAAAAATTCAGGAAGGTAGACAGAGAAAAGGATTTCCCGGATGAAGTAGAGGCAAAATTGACTGACTGTATAAGAAGGCTCCGCACAGGGGTCTACTTAAGTGACCTTGACCTCGAACACCTACGACCAGTCGCACATATATCCCTCGACTATATGGTCTACCTATGACCCATAAGGAAGGCCTGCCAGTTTTCCCGATTTTAGACATGTAAAACTCTCCCCATCATGCGATAGCGACGTGTCTAGCAGAGAAACTCAAGCCGGTACAGCATCAGCTTCCACCACGCAGCTATCGAGATACCTTCAAACTCATTGACGACATCAAAAACCTTAACCACGACGGCGTGGTGATGTACTCGCTAGACGTCTCATCACTTCTTACATACGTCCCAGTTACCGAAACAGTTCAATACATATCTGAATTTCTATCTGCCAATCAGCAGGAAAAAGGAATTCCAACGAACACACTCAATAAACTATTACTAAGATACACATTAAATATGCAGTTCCTGTTTGACAACCAACTGTATAAACAAATGAGCGGCGTTGTTATGGGCTTGCCTCTTAGACCTCTCTTAGCCGACATCTTCATGGGCAAACTGGAGAGATTCCAACTAAGAGATAAGATCGATAACCTTGAACATTACGGTCGCTATGTTGATGATAGCTTTGCACTTGCCAACGCATAAACCGACGTAGTTACCCTCTTAAGTGCTGTAAATCAGGCACATCCCTCGATCAGATTTATGTTGGAGATGGAGACGGCCTTTGCTAGATGTTCTTCCAAACAGGACACCTGACGGGAGTGTCCGAAAAAGCGTCTATCGGAAGAAAACCTGGTCTGGACAATACACAAACTTCGTTACTTTCGTTCCCCTCCAACAAAAACGAAATCTAGTCCGATGTTTGGCACAAAGGGCTAGAAAAATTTGCTCAACAGATAGCATCGACGTGGAACTTAGAAGAATCCAGGAATTGTTTCGCGAAAACTGGTATCCTGGTAGGTTTATCAAAAAGAACATTGCTGAAGTCCCTTTCCAAGAGGACACTGGGAATGAACTCCTAATGAGACGCTATGATCAGACTGTCTTGCGAGCATTCCCAGAAGCAAGGTTTCGAATATCATTCTCTCCTAACCCAATTTTACACTGAGAAAGTAAGGATAAGTTACTAACTCAGTGTGCACCAATTCCTTCACTTGCTCCTGCGAAACAGATTATATTGGTCGCACATGTCGGCGCTTATCCAAGAGGATACGAGAACACCTCCCGGCATGGCCTGAAAAAGGCGAAACTAGGAGCATAAGTAACGCCATTCTCTCGCATATTGTTGATTCCGGACATCGTGTGGATCCCAGTGAAGATTTTCGTGTGATTTATAAGGTCTCATCGAGCTATCTTAAGCGACTGGGCCAGCGCCTGTTCGCAACAGCAGAAACAGTCGCTTAAATTGGTCGAAGGTCGACAAACACTGCAATTCTTCGCGCGCTTCCGCTCTCACCCCGTCCCTGACACTGATTGCTATTATCCCCTTTACCCCTTGCCCCACATTCCCATGCCCCGCCTGTGTTTTATGAGGAACTTTAATCGATTTTACTTACCACTGACATGTGTTTGCATCTACCCCGTTCCCATATAATTGTCCTGGCCGAAGGAGAATTTATCGAAAGCAATGTATGCTCGCCACTTCGTCTTCTGATTACTTTTACGGGAAATTTGCAGCTCTTTTATTTATGCTGATGAACTCAGATGCATATATTTTTTCCCTAAATCTACAACGCAGATTGCCTAGAACAAATCCATCTTAAGCTGCTTGCCCATTCTGCGTATATGTCCGTATATGCGTTTTGGGCCGGAAAGGCTATTTCAACCAATGGTTTTTCAAAGCACACCTATGACTGGATGTGCCATCATCAAGAACTTAGGTTTAAGCTACACCAGGAATCTAGACTTCTCGTCACATGCCAAAAGCATTACGGACAAAGCTGCCCAGACGTGTGGCTTTATTTCTTATAATTTATACTTTCTTGGAATTAAATTAAATTGAATTAAATTAATGCCCTTCCCATTCTTGAGCATTGTTGCCCATTTATGGTTTGATGAACGGGGTTAGTTGTTCCAGAAATAAAAATGTCCGAAGGCATTTTACTAGAAGACTTTTGAGTACGGCTAGCCCAAATAGTCCCTACTCAAATACATGCCGGCGACTAGAAGCAGACTTCTGTCTCCTCTGTCGTATTTATAATAGTTGAAATATTCCGCAGACTCTACCCCTTACCCCTGCTAATCGCCCGTACGATCTTCGTAATTCTCGCCTGATTATACTTCTTCCTCCTTCCACCACCTCCAGGCACTCCCTCCTCTTCGCTTCTAGGTATCCTTTCTTTTGGAATAGCCCTCCAATAGGTATAAGATTGTCGAATAATCTACATAATTTGATGAGAAGACTGCGCTTTTATCTGAATACTGATTCGATTGGTCCTTCATTTTCCTCATACTTTCTTGGTAACTTTCTCCATGGCTTTGAGACAGAACCATCTGCAATTTAGGGCGCCGTCACCAGCTTCCTGCTTCCGTTCACAGTTCATTCTCCCCGCGTAGTTGCGCCTTCTACGATCTCTCATCCGAAACTTCGATTTTTTCGTTTTCTCAGTCCATGCATCATGTCCTTCACAGAACGCGATGTCCTCCCTAACAAATCCTCTCAAAGATGTGGTCGAGCAGTTTTGGCGTGTACGCCCTAAGCCTTCTTTGTTTCCTTCATTGCCGGCTTTCATTAGAATCCCCTTCTAACCTTTGGGATTTCGATCTCTTACCCTAAATTTCATTCTCACACTCTCTACCACCACCTAACATCCGCAGGACCTCAACAAGAATTTACTCACCAGCATATCTTCTCGCGAACGATGACTTTCGCGGATTTTTACGTCGTCTCCCCCATTTCGTCCCTGAGCTATCTGTTGACAATCACGGTGGATTCCTCCGATTTTGCCACCTGCCAGCAGTTAACTTGTTCAACAAAGGAGTGTTATGGTTGCATCTTCTCGTGCTTTGATGACCCCTGCAGCCTTAAATATCCTTCCCTCCCATGGACTCTAAGCGGACGACGACCGACCGCGTTGGGTTAACCCAACTTTTGTTTCGCCACCTTAGCGGTTCCGTCAGCTGTCAGCCTAAAAATATTACGATCGCATCCGCAGCGAATAGTCCCATCCGATTGAGGAACTCTAACTTACGAGGACCGTTTCGAACTCTGACATACTCTGGCGTGTAAGATGGTCCTGTTCAACTCGCACACTTACTTTCCCATGAGCGACAGACTTTTTGATAATAATCTGATCACATTCATTCTGTCTTTTTCAAGAAATGAGTGACTTTTTCACTGTTCACAAACCGTTTTTATATCAGACTGCCCATTTTAATATCACGAACAGGAAGCTCTATAGTTTTTGCCTATTAGTTCTAAAATTCGTTGAAAAATGTACTTTTCGATATCATGAAAGAGCCCTTGTGGGAGTTAAATAAAACAGTTTTATTTATTTATTTAGCACTGTTTCAGCAATACACATTACGTCGGGATTATATACTTCAACAAAGGCCCTATTTTGGGATGTTTTATGTACTATGGATTCCGCATTAATAACTGCGATACTTAAAATTTTGAACATGGAAGAAGTGTACAAAATCACTTGCAGATATATTTTGGTTTTGCGGTGCTCTTAAAGGAGGGAATTGTGTAACGATTAGAAACTATGGTGTTTCATACCATGAAATTCGAATGCATGGGTTAGAGTGTATGTGTTAAAGGAATGGATTGTCTCAAATGGGGAGACGGAGTAACTAGGTGGTCATTATAATAAGGTAAAATTTCAGCTAAGGAATTTTGCGGGCCTAAGAAATTAATTAGGTTGTCATTAGGCGTCGAGAAGGTTGGAAAGCTAGAGAGCTCTGGCTTATTCCTATGCTATGCAGGTAGATGCTGAGGAATCGAGTTGTTATTATAAAAGTTATTTCGTTTATGAAGAGAGTTTTAAGTGCTTATTATTCTTTGGTCCATATATTTTGAGCCTTTTGGTTGGTTTTATCGTTAACAAAGCTTATTGGTTTGTATATGTTGCTTCGTGGACGTGTTCTACTACCGGCTGGTCGCTTTGGTGCGTCGTGGTAGAACTTACATTAACATTTCATTGCGCCACTTGAATAGGGTCTGGGTACGTCTTCATTATGTCCGGCATACTGCGGTGTTCGTTTTGACTGTTTCCGACCTCCATCGGTAACTACTATAACAGTTACATTTTTATTATCGTTGTCTAAATCAGAAGTATACAACAGAGGTTCAACTAAAGAGTGGTATGTTGATTATTTTGTTTATACTTGGTTATGCGCTTGCTATCATTGGCTTCAGAATTAGAAGTGCGTTCTAGAGGTTCATTTGAGGTAACGCGATGCTGATGATCGTGTTTTCACTCGGTGTCTTTTTTCTGAAGTCTACGTTACTGTATGGGTGAGAAGCCGGACCTATGAATGAATTTAGGCTATGGAGACTTCAGTTTAATTCAGGGTTTCGTATCACCTGATCGGCTTTGCTCTGTGAATAGAAGGTTAGTAGGACTAAGTTATTTTTGCATCTTTTGGTGGAAACCAGGCGGTTTTATAGGAAAACGAGTGCATTAGTTGTCGGATTGTTAGTGTCAAGTCTAGTGGCCAAGTCTATTTTTCGTACGCTTGTTGGGTTTTCTGCAAATTTCTTTGAGTCTGACATCGAGTTGAGAGTCGTAAAAAAGGGTTCAGAATTGTCAATGAAGCTTTGCAAACTCATGATGGCTGACAGATATGGTTTGTCGACGGTGACTTTAATCACAGTCATTGTTTCTGGTAGGGGAATATGCAAGGATTAAGGCGCTTTAATCCCAAGTCTTATGAAGTGAAGTGTAATGAGGCATTAATTATAAACCTACACGATATTTGATGCCGAATTTACCAAAAATCCCAAATAAGGACAAATCCCAATAAAGATCTGAAGATTTGAAACGGTTGTAAACGTTGCCCTGTCTATTTTGACGTCATCGATACTAAACATAATACCCTTATATCTAAATATCGGCATCTACAGATTCGGGTCTGAACCACCTTTCATTTATCGTGTCGACATCGGGGTTTCGTTCTGAAACTAACGAATCGAGCTCAGTCGATCAACAAGCGCAATGACTCGCTGCTCTCATGTTTTGATTTCATTGAATTCCCAGATTAAACTTTGAACGACAGTGCACAAAAGCCTCAGTTTGGACTAAATAGCTTTTTCATAGAAATGTCTGCCCATTTCGCGGTTTTGAGTGCAAACGTGTGCTAGTGCGGGACGAGACGGACTGTTGTGCATCAAGTCGAAGCTGTTAGGGTTACAAGCTTTATCCTGAGATGTGACCTCTTGACATGTTTTAATTCTATAGTCAGTACTCTAAGACCGCTCTTACCCAGACCAAGTTTCCTGATGAGTTCAATTCCGAGCTCTCTCCATTTCTGCGCCTCAGGCGATGAAAATGCCGCTAAATGATTGTCGCCTGGGCGTTTCGGATGTATGTTTGCTGCTTAGCAGTAGTCACGCCTATTTTTAATACTACAGCAAAGGTCAGCGGTCTTGCTTGGCTCGACCCATCCTTTACTTCTTTTATTTAGTCCACCCTAAGGGTCTTTAAATACAATGATTCTCTCGCCCCCTTTACAAAGGATTTTAGATACTGCTGAAATAGTTCCGATTTGCAGTGCCTTCTGTATTTGGGGCGTCAGAAGCGGCCTGAGGCATGCCCTTTCTGGCAGTGCATGAATTGCGATCTACTTGAGGGCCGAGTGGTTTTATTCTTATATGCGTGGGCTGAATTACGACTACTCCAGTTGTCGCCTTTTCTGACCTGTTTTTGTTGGTTGTGACGCAGTCGCATGATATTGCGCTTACTGAGGTTTCTTGAACATTTGTGATCACTCGCATCGTGGTGTTTGCATGCAATGGGTTTAGACTTGTTGTTTCCTACTGCCGACCCCGTCTACTTTGAAATTTCAGAGTGCTCTGGGATGTTTACTTGCTTTCAGAGATCCCTTTCGGTCGTCCTTTTCTTGCACAAGAGGACTGTTTTCGGTCACGCCAAGCACCGTCTTATTTTAATGAGTCAGTGCATCTGAAGGGGCCGTTTTTGCATACTTTCATTCTTTTTTTCTGCTTTTATCCATTTCCCCTCTTCGGTTAAGTGGCGAGAAATTCTTATTAAAATCTCCATATTCATTTGTATACCCCTTATCTCCCTCTCTATCTTCAGCATTTTCTGTTGGAGTTTGAAACATGTCGCACAGGCTTCGTGCTTTTATACGAAATCAATCGCGCTTACTTAGCTCTTTGTCATTAGGCGAAGAGGGAGTTGGTGGTAAAATACCTACAATTGCAGTCACTCTTACAGCATCTATTTATTTCAGGCTATCTGCTGGGCGTCAAGTGGGTAGTGGTCACTTTGTTAGTCGTGCCGCAAAGTATCGGACGTAAATTCCGACTCTGGATGGTCATCCTGCACGATATCCCTGGGCGTATTAACCGAAAAATAAAGAGCGTTTTTAAAGAAGTGAGACGAAGAGTTTAACTGGATCAAATGGGTCAAATAAGCATCGGAACTATTCAAACATTCGTAGACATAGGGATTCCTATAGAGTTTTTAGCAGAGAAATGATGAGGAGGGGACCTATTCTTCCGCGTTTTAAAGTTATGAGAATGAAGAAGTTGCTGGCTGAAATCTTGTTTCTAACAACGATAGGCTGGAAGAGCGTCTGGTAGCGCAAACTCCTGAAGAAGTTGGATTTCTCGAAGGTCGAAAATTTAAGGTGAAATTTGAGACCCGGCTTGCACCTAGATGGATCGCTAAAACATTTGGACATCACAGCAGATTTTAATAACTCGCAAATCCTCTTTAATAGGAAATTGCTAGGCTTGAGATGTGATTAAGCAAAAATTCCGGCCGAGAAACTACTCCGTTATCTGAATGAGCTTCGTTAATTACTCGCTCATTTGTCCGCCTAGAGCAATCTTAACAACCCTTAAAAATCGAATTCATTGGTCAAAAACTGCTTATCCTTATTTACGAACATGTCCAGTGCCCCAACATGCAATATTCTCTCGTGGAATGTGCCGTGCTTGTTCTGTCACATCCGGAAAAGTGTTCACCAGCGCTATTCCCATATGTCGAACGTGAGACAGAGCTCGTGTAAAATACTAAGTACCAGACGAAATAGTTTATTTACTCAGCTCAAGAACGAAAATTAAGTCACCAAACGCCTCCAAATGTTACAGTTGAGACATAAACGCTAAGAACTTGGCAAAATCTTCAACTACCAAGCAGAATAATACTAATTTGTCCAACTCAGTGCATATGGAGCATGTTATTCGAAGAATAAATTATAACGCTTTTCATCCTTTTTGCCCATCACCTACATTTTCTTTTATAGTTTCTGAGTTGCTGACCTTTTCGACGAATTTACTTTAATGCTCGTGTCACGCCACCTTAGATGCTTCCCCTTGCCTCCCTTCAGACTGCCTTCCGTCAAACCCACCAAAACAACTATTATAAATACCCCAGTGATTGATTGGGACTTCTGATTGTGCACATTCAAACGGAGAGCAATGCAACATCCATAAAGTCTTGATTACGTTGAAACGCCTGTATAATTAATGATTGACTTGGCCGTTTAGCTAACCCAGTTTGTTTTAATTATTCATATTTTCAGCAAAGCTTACAAACTGTGTTCAGCGCTGCCTGTTTCTGTGGATGGTCCCGCGTTAGATGTGTTCTCCGGGGAGCATCTGAATTAAAAATTGAAAATATCGCAGGATAAATTTGTTCTATTGTGAGTTTTTATCCAATGATGCTAACAATATTTGCGAACGTTTTATGTATTTTGGGCAAAGAAAAGTGCTTTTTTATTGAGCACATTCAACGTTGTACTGTTTCTTGTGCTTCAGTACCTTGATATGATAGTATTCAAAAAAAGATCTGAGATGTGTAAAAATTTACTAGCCTGTGATGTTGTGAAGGTAGCACGGGAAACAACCATTTTTATCTATCCGCTCTGAAAAACTACTTCGTTAATCAGAAGTATATGCGATCCTTTGCCAGTGTTCTTTCTGCTTTACCTCGCTTAAACTAGTCATATTTTATTTTGCGCAAGTTTATGAATGTAGTCATTCAACTGCTGTCTATCGTCCTTTTGTACTATTGACATTGTAGTAACCTGTGTGTAGGTGTGAAGTTGTATTTGAAGTGACTGTATCTACTCCTCTCAAAGGGATGTTATATCAAAGCAAATATTTTTGTTGCTGCGCTGTTCACTGCGCTTCGTGTGTTTGTATGTGCTTCAGCCAACTTCATATCGAGTCAGATATGTAAGCACCCTATCTGTGCACTTCAGTCGTTACTGCAAGCGAAATAACCACATATTCACTGTACTACTCTGTTTTTTTTAACTTACCACTTTATGGCTGCTGCCCTGCCTGACCCCAAATTCTCTTCTGTTGTGCCCCGAAAAATTGATCTTATCTTGGAGCATTGCTAGGAGCTTTATTTCAAGCAACAGTGGCGGTAGCATTTTTTTCGAAATCTACGAAACCCGTCAATTGCTTTACATCACATCTTTTAGCCGTGACTGCTGGTTGCTTTAGGCATAACACAAAACAAACTTCTTTCAGAAGTATATTAGGACTTTGCCTGTTTACCAAGTCACAGGTTCCGAGAGGCGTATAACTACTTGAGAATTCACGGATATGTTAATATTTTTGTCCGTGACAGTCTAAGTGACTGTGAGGACCCAACCTCTGCCCCGGAGTGTCCAGCACTGGTTTACGTGTAAGCAAATTATAGACGGGTTAGAAGTGGAGCAATGTGCTATATTAAACATAGACATAATGCCAGAGCGCAAATGAAGACTAGGCAGCAGCCTATTGCACAATAGACCGTAGATAAAAAAAAACAGAACAAGAAGCGGGGACAAAACGAAGCATCGTGTGAACGGAAAATTATTAAGTTCTGTATTATTACATCAAGATCCTGGAAGAGGGTACGTGTCACTGCGAGTACTATAAATTGTCGCACTTGATCGTGAGGTCCATTTCCTCTCGGTTTACCTCAATTTTCATATTGAATCAAGACTTCGTCAATTATGCACGCATTATCGCCACAATAACGTGCTTTGGCTGCCAAGTCCGTTAGTCGACACCTCGTCGCGTGAATGTCCTTTGTTCAGCTCGGGATTACACACGCGGCTTATAGAACATAAGGATGCCTGCGGAGCGGATGTGTGCGTCTGCTTTCGGAAGAGGCTTGGATGTTCATCGCCTGTTCCGTTGACCATTTTGTAGGTCTTTACGTGATTTGTGCCCACATCTCCCTGAACGATAACTGGACCGGGGAAACTATTGAAAATTTTGTGAGTGATATGCTTCAAAGCGATCCAAGAGGTTCTGTTGCCAAGTAAGGAGCTTTTTGAGACATTGGTGTCATTATCTGACTATTGGGCAACAACTTTTTATCATGAAACGAAATTCTCCAAAAACCCTCATATACCTTGAGCATTGTAATTTTTTGGCTAGTAGAATTTATGAAAAGTTCCACATCTTTCTGGATACAACATAAAGTTAACATTAATAACGTCACTGTACCGGATTTGAATAGCGATCCCATACTACCCTTTTTCACTTATTGTCCATACTGCAGAGTTTTATTTCACCTGGGCATCCATAGCACAAGAAATCGGGAAAACCCAACACTTGTCTGTTTGCGTATGCGTGGCAGATTTTTAAAAATTCGTATCTAACAAGTCGGCAGTAAACTGGTTCACGATTTTGTCTGGGGTTTCAGGAAAACTGCTTACGTAAATGGTGATCAACACTGAAATAACTACAAATAATGTGCCCTCTGTTAGTGGCTACAAATCTCACATACAGTGCTTCCTTGCACTCCGTAGTACCGATGCGAGATCATTTTGATGTTTTCTGGTAGGATCTGCTCAGCATATGACCTATTTAACAGTTTGAAGGATTCTAAAAAAGTCCTCAAATCACACAATATATGTACACGGCTGATGTTTTCCTTAAAATATGCCTAAGAGGCATAGCGCGAGAATATTGGCTGTCTAAACGTTCGCCGCCACGTCCCTTACTATTCGTCCCGTACTCGTTAAGTAATGAAGTTCAGTACTTGTTGTAATCACGCACCCTGTCCCTCTTTGCGTGCTTCGCGTTTTCTTGTCACCTTATATCCAGCAGCAAGACGAGTGACGAGTAAAAACTCTGTACTCGCCTTTAAAAATTGTGCATCTAACGACAAGGCGCCATTATATAGATTTTAAAAACGTCCTTCTAGGCCACTTGCGATTCTCGTCATTCTTTTAGGGGCCTTCTGAGAGTTTGTCTAAACTGACAGTTAGAAAGTTCTTCCGTGGACAGCAGCATCAGCTAATGCTTTGTCTCTTAAGATTCAATTTTCATGCAAAATCCGTCATACCTTCCTGACGTAGGTGCTGTACCGATTTTTTGATCAGAAAAAACAGTTTGATCAATTTTTTGTAAACCGAACGGCCGGAGATGGGGGTGCCAAAGTTCACGCACCCTCATACAACACCTTTCAAATCATATTGTGCAAAAGATAATCAGGATAAGCACTGAGAATCAGTGCGAGACCGCGACTACTTTAGGTACGACATCGTATTTAACTGACGTAAAAATAACTACCATCTAACTCAGTCTTACTGGTAGTATAAACCCTTATTCCTTATTCGCAGCTTAGCACTGACTCATGTGGATAAAATAGGTCCTGGATTTGAAGCTTTCTTCGGGCGGTTACATAACGACAATAAAATGCAAACCTCAGACCACTAGTGCCTCCAATAAAAATCACACCTGCCTCCCATTCTACCCAAACAAGTTCCACTTGTTCTCATACATTAATAAAGCTGTCATGACCTTGGACAATGCTTTTCAGATCGCCTTCATCAATGGATAACTAGTCAAGTTTTTGTGTCTACTAATATTTTTAAGCTGCATGAAGTAATTGAATCATATGCGCAGGTTTAGGAAGGGGATTCTGCGCACTTTGTTTTTTTGCCAACCCGTCTAAAAATAAGCCGTTTAGCAGCCTATTTTGCGCTGGCTGCTGCATTCTTTTTAGTGACTCATTATTTAGATCCAAAGCTAAGGTTGTTAATCCGTGTACATTGAGAGAATTTAAGTTCTTATTGGTTGCCATGTTGAATGCACTTTACTCCTTCAGGTTATCACCACATATTGTTCCTGACCGACAGACGCCAAGCCCAATGACTACTCTTCAGCCAGTGTTCTAGCCCTGACATAAATCCTAAATCCCTTTAAAGTTAGCAGGAGATTTGTGATTCTCACTTAGAAATGTGCACTTTAAGCCTCTTTCCTTGCTTCTTGTCTATTCATTTTCAGACAGGATTGACACTAATATGCACTATTTGTGCGTGCGTGCTCACGTACTGCCCGTTGGGCACTATTGACGTTCAGTCAGGTGTGCGGGTGCACTATTCTCTCAAAACTACCGACACAAAATAATAACAAATGCGCGCTTCTCTGTCAAAACGTGAGCTTGTTTTTGCTCGACTCTTTTGTGCTTTGCAGCAACATATTGGATCATCTTTCCTTTATAGCCCAAGGGATCATAAGGACTGTTTCGTGGAGTAACTACTGACTTTTGCGTTGCCTGCGCCCCATTATTCTGGTTGGTTTTTAAAGATAATCACCCGAAAGTTGATTACGGCGCAAAGTCTTGACTGTTGTGCGCAATAAGGGCTCCGATTACACGACTGTTTAACTTCAAGATATTTGTAATTTCCGTTGAAGGCAGATAATCATAGTGTCGAAACTGTCATGTCAGTATTCACAAAAGCCTGTTATGGTGCCAAGGTTAAGGCAGAGAAAATAAATATGACCTTAAGACAAAAGGACAGCTTGTAACCAAAAGCTACGTGAAGTCCAAGGCACGCAAGTGTCTGCGAATGTGCTCATCCAACGATGTATCAAGCTACCTTTTTGGGGTTCTCACTTTGCGTGCTGACCAGTGGACTTTGTCCGATCCTCTACCCATACGCATACTCAAATTTATAAAACGGATTCTCCTTGATTCAGGCCTGCAGCTTAACAGCCATTTTGAATTTCACCAAAAAACAAGTGTGTGGACGTAAAGCACAAACATGTTTGATACGCTAGTGTTCCAATCTCTTAGTAGCCATAGATTTGAAAGTTGTTGACGCTCTGTCCGCCTGAATTGCCTAAAAAGGTCGTTTTACTTCTTTAAAACGAGGCTTGCTTCCTTCGCTGTTGAGTTCTCCAGCTGTTTTTATGTCTCTCCTTATAAAAAGACTCTGTTTTTATTAGTTTCTGCATTGTCGCCAAATTTTAAACAAACCGTTCTCTCCCCCCCGTTTTGGCCAACCCCACCCACTTTCCCTATCCCGTTTTGCGGGCCAAGTACTAGGGGAGTTCACTTCCACTCCTACAAAGTTTATCATTTTATGTCTTAAGTGGACTTTCTCAAGGTCATCCTTGCAATGGCTTTGGTGGACCCCTCTGTTGTTTCTCCTTTAACCTCGAATAATGCTACTTCTTTTTAACAGACGCCCTCTTTGGCAACAGCTTCGCTTCAAGTAAGCCTAGAGAAGTCTCCACAAAATAT
>CACRXP010000386.1:358682-373088 GCA_902702965.1 Spirometra erinaceieuropaei | reverse complement strand
ACTCCAGTCACATCATATACAGGACAGGTGGTAATAGGGGTTTTACAGGTGGGGCCGGGGAACTCACAGGCGACGAGGTGAAGTAATTGTATGCAAAAGAAGACCTATTGGGAATGTGCGGTTGTAATTGAATGGATGAGAAATAGTTGCCCTTAACCCTAACTATAACCCCTAATTCTAAACCCTGACCCCAACCCCTAACCCTTAACGCCAACCCCAACAGTATTGTGTCCATCAGATGGGGCTACCAAATCACATCTTACCGACACATTCATATACCTCACTTGAGAAGTCACAAGGCAGCCCTATGACGTGCTGACAATTGATAATACCGTGAAACAACTGTTTGCGTGTTAGTGCCTTAACGAGCATTTGGCGCCTTTATACCCGTCTCGTTTCATTCTCCACAAGTAGGCAAAATAATTTTACAGGAAAGGAGTCTTCACCTAGCCGTTTCTCCCTACAAGACAGGCATGTATATAATTGAGTTGTACTAATCCTTTACGCATAGGGATTGAATTTAGACGACACCGTGTCTAAAGACTACTTCTAGGCTGACAAAGTGGATTTTTACCTCTGCTGCTGGTTCCATCGCCCCATCTGGTGTTGCTGTAAAGTTGGCTTAATACAATGTTACCAAGTGGTTTTTTCATGCTAAGTTGCAAGCACAAAGCTATTTATCATAATATGCATTGCAACATACGCTTTCTAATTATACTTGGAACTTGTGGGATGTAAAATTGATCAACTTTCAGGTTCCGAGTTCAAATCGCCTCGTTTGTTATGTTCTAGCGCTTTCCTTCTCAGTGCTGGTCTGAACGGGTTTAGTTTGGTTCATTGACACTCGTATCATTAAGTGTTGAGGCAAGTCACTGAGCAGTCCGGCAGGTAATGCGGTATCGTGGGAATCAAACGTCCGTTAGTGCCGACGAACGTCGAAACGGGAACAGGGACAATACAGCGAGAATATGGATCCAGATTCAAGGCAGTTGCTGGGAGCAAAGGATTCACCATCCAGTACTTTTACTACAGCACAAGTTTGAACAATGAACTCTGTTTCGTCATCAAAGCGACGTGGACTCCTATACCGACCCTGGATGCAGTTCACGAGAGATTTTTGATAGACTAGCTGAGAGACCCGATCTGGAGTCATGATACTCCTTTCATCACGCAACCGTCTTATATTTTTTCCTCCGAAATACGCGCGCGTGTTTATGCACGTTTGCGGTCTATTCCGCCTACGCCTTGTTGAACTGCGCTCTTTTAGTGAGGACAGCAGTCAATGGGTGGAGAGTGGATTAAACGTGGCTAATGTAACGGCTACCGCCCCATTGTTGTTGTTGTTGTTGTTGTTGTTGTTTTTACTGTCGTGACGTTGCTTTTAACCTTCTATGTGTGTTTGTGCCAACGCCCACAAACCAGCATTTTGTATTCTGCCAGAATGTGCCGGTACTTCCATTTCTCCTCGTAACAGCGAACGTGGCACAATGGTTTTGATGTTATAGGTTATATCGCCCTCTTCCTCGCCACCCTTCTAAACGCAAAGCCCTGGACTTAGAATTCCCTATTCGAGGTAGGCTAGCAGAAAGGAAAGAGGCTGCGACACCTGCAGTTTCAGGCTTTTACTCACACTTTTCAGTCGGCCATGATTCAGAAGAAATTTTGCCCGGGCACAAACTGCTGCTGTGTACATGCATCTGCCACTCTGGGCAGGGAGAGAGGGTCGGACTGGCGGGTTATCAGTCTCGTAGCACCAATGATATTCTCACGAACGTGAGATTCGAGCAATTAGCCATTCTCTGTGAAAACTCATTACATTGTGCGGGGGACCGAGCCGTGTGTGGCACGCAAAAATGGACTGTTCAGCTTTGTCAGCCACTGCGTCTGGGCCCTCCCCCCGGTCGTCCTGATCCCGTTTTGCCACTGGGACCAGGTGGAGGGGGAGGAAAGAGGGCTGCAGACCCAGCACAAGTCTGCTATCATTATAAACTAATTTACGGGCAGGTCACCGTCCTACACCCACCACCACTCTCTGTGGGGCACACGATTGTCATCGTCGCATGCGACGGTCGATCTGTTAGCGCCCAGGCTCCATCAATATCTCCACCCCCCTCATTCACTCTTTTTCGAGGCCCCTCTCCCTCTGGCGATTTACCTCTTGATATTGTTGACTTCGGTCCGTTTGTCGGTTCGCGGCCCATACCACCAGAGAAGGGGTGTGGTTTGCCTTGACCCACCAATCATATCTGTACGGCCACCCCAATGTAAGCAGCATTCCACTCGCCTTAACAAGGCTTACTTTGATCCATCCTTAGCGTGAATACCGGTTACTTGGAGGGTGGGACTTCGATCACCGTGCCCTAGCCAACGGACAATACCGACTGACTTCATACATGCAGTAGGTGGCCTACCTCATGAAATGTTGATCGAAATTCTGAAATCCCTACTCGATTAGAAGGGATTAGAGTCACGAAAATTCCCATTGTAAAATTCAGAAGGCACTTTGGCGAGCATACGTCTGCTTTCGATAAATTCTCTCCAGGCCTTACCATTTATATGGCTTGTGAAGTAATGAATTAAAAGATACGGGCTAGTAGATAATTAAGCTGTAGCTCGGGTTTGGAGAGGGGAGGGGGAGAGTGAAACACCACAATTCCAGTCAGCGCCAGGGAGATGGTGGGTCCCGGCGAAGGTAATTACATGCGGGTGGCTGGCTTGGTGGCTTTGAGCCATGGCAACTGTGGGACCTGTATGAAGTTTTTCTGTGCGCATAGGACAGGTCCGCATAGCCTGATTACAGGCGCCTCTGCCGTAGCCAACAGGCGCTGCCCAAGTAGTTTTGGATAGCTTGATGGGACCTTGCAAATCACTCTGAAGGCCGCTCTGGTGTCTACACGATGGTCCGTGTCTACCATGTGCGCGAGGATCGAGCTGTTAATGTTATTTGTCCCTTTCCTAACCATGCTGGGAGGTGTTCTTTTATTCTTTTGGATAAACGCCGGCTCGTGCGACCAATATATTCTGCCCCACAGGAGCAGGTGAAGGAGTAAATACACGTAGAGGTGGTCTGAGCTGGTAGTTTGTCCTTGCCCTCTCGCTATAGGATGGGAGTGGTGGACAACAGTACACGGGTGTCAGCTGCTGGAAAGTCTGTGATACAACTTGAGTTAGACGTCTTCTTAAAAGTTCACTTGGTGCATCCCCGTGAAATGGGACCGCCAGCATCGGCGGCTTTTGTGGTCTTTCGGCCATGTTCTTAGCAATGAATCCATCAGGATGCCCGTTCTGGCGAAAAAGGCTTTCGATGAGTTTAAGCTCTTTTTCAACGCTATCAGCTGAGCAGATTCTTCTCACTCTTTCTGTCAAACAGCGGGCTAAATTTCGTTTAACGTTTAGCGGTACGAAACTCCCGAAATGGGTGTATTGTCCGGGCCACGTTTTCTTACGATAGGCGCTACGTCGAATGCTGCCGCCAGGTCTTCTACTCAGAAGCACATCCAGAAAGGGAAGTGAACCGGACTGTTCTTCCAGGATTACTTAGGTGAGGTTGGGATATTGATTATCGTGCAGTATGATCCCAAGATATTTCATTTGTTCCAGGATGCCGGATTTTGAATGCTCTTCTTTTCGGCCGCCCGTCATAACCGCACTGGGGGAAAAATGACTACTTAAGTAGTGTGCATTTCCGCCGGTTTTCTGCGGCCTTATAAATGCAAATACATTCCCTAGAAAACGTGCACAAAAGTATTCCATTTCTCACTCATTTAGAAGCAGAATAGTTCTTCACATTTTATACTTTAAGGGTACAAGAAATGACATTTTCGACCATGTTTTCTACAAAACATATTCAAACTTATAAGGGTATAGAAGATATAGTAGTGGCCGTATGCCCAATACTGAAGTGGTCACATTTTGCCGTATTTGATTCTTGTAACAGCCAAAAGGGAGTGCATTCGAATGCCGGCATCCTGATATGACTGAAATGCCCGAAGGTTGTGCTACACAATAATCCGTATTAGGACTGTGCTTAAAATGCATTTCAGAATTGTGGTTAATATTTAATGAGATTGTCCGCTGACTGCAGGTAGCCACTTTTTACCGAGTGTTGTTTTTCAGACGGCCTTGAGAAAGCTCATCCAACAGCCGGCATTACGGAGTGACTGAAGTACCTTGAGATCATCTTTCACGACAATTGATATTATAACCCTGCTTAGGTAATGCTTTATAATCGAAAGCACATGTAGAAATTTCAGTCTACATTTCGTGATACAAGTCACGTGAGGATAATTTCTATAATTGTACGCCCTATGCAACTGGGCCCATTGTATCATAAGAACTTTCAGGTTCCCTAGACCCAACTGTTCTCAACTGTTTTCGATGTCAGGCGAACGTTTGTTACAGCCGATGTTGTTCTCTAGAGCGGATTTTTTTGCAGAGCGGCATTCTTACTGATATGGGGGCGTCAGGACTCAGAAGACTCTTCGATATATCATGCGAAGAGATGCAATATGTTTTTACTTATCATATATTCATAATTTGGGGCGTGACCATTCCCCACTCTGAAGTTACGTTTAATTGGGAACTCAAGCATTTCAAGAGTAATTAGATGTCGGTCCTAGCTACATTAGACCGGCGTTGGTTCATCAGAGTCTAGTTTTTAACAGAATCTAGGGTTATATGAAATCATGCTAAGTTTTGAGAATTTCTGACAATTAAAGTTCGACGGCGTTGGGACGAAAAGACGGAGCGGATTTTTCGGACCAAGGTTATCCTTCACATTCTCCAGAGGGGACTTCATGTGCGTCAGAATGCGTTAGCGAGAAGCGATTGGGTGTGGACTATTGATTTAAGATTTTTTTAACCATATTCGATTGGTTTCACATCCTCCCTTTAGGGGTCAGACCTAGTCGCAGTCTGTTACGCCAAAGCTGCTTTCGTATATATTGCCTCATCGTGTCATTTAATAATTCCTTTAACCAAACCGTTTATCTACTTCAGCGTAAATTGGGGCATAATATCAGTCTAGCCAGCCCCAACATCAGGACCTCCATCCGATCCGTCATCATACGCTGAGAGCTCGATCTAGCGCAAAGTCGACTTAGGCTTTCGCGCGTAATAAGGCCAGACATGTGCGTAGACTGCATCGGACAACACATGATATCACCTAGAAGTAACTCAGGGTCTTAAAGCGGAATAGACTCCTGGTTGATGGTGTTGCCTATATTTTTGAAGACTGGTCAGACAGCTGAAGTTGCAATACCTTCAGGATGTAGCACGCGTCGAAAAAATGAACCTATGTACTTGCAGTTTGCAGAGGCAACACCTTTCATCCAGAGAACAGAATCACTTCGACTGCAGTTTTATACAGCCGAGAATTTACCCCTAGGTGGGTCTTGGCGCTTCCGAAACACTAGTGCGACTGTTTTACTTTCAGACTCACGAGATCCTCATGCATTTGCAAAGTCATGCATCGATGGACATCTAGTAATAATCAAAGATTTCTCCATAGGCTGAACAATGCTTTAAAAAGCCAAGCCTAATTTTTCTAGCAGATTGGCCTTGTAATAGCACCTTTCGTTTTAATGGGTCTTAGCGTAGACAATCACAATTTACTAGCACGATGAGTCCATTCAACATGTGTTACATGTTTTAATTTCCTTCCCCACAAAGGGCAATGAGCGATCAGTAAATCATCGCGTAAAACGGTAGGCACCACATACAGTGAGTGACCGATCTCATGAAAGGTTGGCCAAGATTCTGAAATGCGTTTTCGATTAGAAAGGATTAATTAGGTAGGGTTGTAATACTGATTATCTTGCGGCGTAACCCTATAATATTTCGGACTCGGCATGATGTCGGCTTTCAAATGCACGTCTTGTCAATCTCCTGTACAATTCGTGCTCGACAAAAAACGACTACTTAGGTAGCATGCATTTTTCCATTGATTTTCGATGGCCTTGCAAATTCAAATACATTTTATAAGAAACATTAGCAAAATATGCTTTTTTCACTCGCTTTATAGGGGATCACCTCGTCTTCATATTTTACTCTCGAAGGAGCAGTATAATAAGGTTTTAAAAATGTTTCCTTATTCCCGAATAATTCGGAGCCTGATCAGCCGTTGCGTTAGCGCGTAGTAATTGCAGTCTACAAGCTTCATGCGTTTTGCGTAAAGAAAATCACCCATTCTCCTGTCTTTAAAAAAGTTCATATAAAGTCCATAAAATTTTATGCTGGATGCGGACTTTGCTGTACATTTCATGAGGAGCAGTGGTAAAAGGACAGGTATGATGCGGCCTCAAAAATTTTCATAATCAGAAACTTTTTAAAAACCTTATTATTTCTACTGTCGGGAAAAATGTCTATGCCCTTGCTGACATTTGAACTTGATGCCTTCTAGTTCGCACCGCAGCGTCTGCCAGGACTCTTACGCCTTTCGAACGCTCTGACCTACAAAGCCGCATCCCTTGTCAAATGAATTCTTTAAATCGGGACGCGAAGAATTCAACGACCGCCGGTTACTCTGTCCGTCCCACCTCTGCCACTGAAGGCGCGCCTATATCCTCAGACCGAATGGCCTGTAGCGGCGCCCGCTTCCACTATCTCGACAACTGCGCCCCCCTGGCACCCATAGAACTTCCAGGCGTCGCTGCTCCGGCCACTTCGGCCAACCTTACAGAACTGGAGTCTGCTGCGGGTCTAGTCTACATGCAACAGGCCACGCCAGTCTCAATGCAACACCAGCAACACAACCACCACTCCCAGGACTACTTCCAGTCGGCGTCATTTAGTTCTCTAACACGCGCCGCACCCCAGACCTACGCATCTCTCATTTCGACACCGATGCAACTTCAGGAAGAGTCTATTGGGGGCGGCGGCGGGGGTGGTGGTGGTATCCCTTTCTCAACCAGTATCAGCGGAGGCGGTCAGCATGGGACCTACATGGACGCCTTTTCTCGCAATGGCACCAGTGTCCCCCTCCAGCACATAATCGGCAGTCTAACCACGAAACTACCCGAACTGCATTCCGGTGCTGCCTCTGTGCCGTCTCAAGATCTCATGAGTTACCAGGCCAGTTCGTTGCAGCGTTCATCTGCGGGCGACTGTTCATCCTCGCATGTCGGCCTAATTTCTCCGGCCTACTCTCCCAGCTCCGTGACGACGCAGGGCAGTGGCAGTAGTAAACAGACCAGAAGTGCCGGCCAACCTGGAGAGGAAAAAGCGGGCGGCGGCGGCGGCGTGGTCTGCAAGTCACGTTCCAAGAAGGAGAGTCATAATCGCAGTGAGTATGCCCTTCTTCCACAGTAACTCCTATCGTATGCACTACTGCATGTCACACATTTTTGTCCCTGCTCCTTTTTTCACACACCCACTCTTGGCAATTATTTGTGACACAGCACCATTTTACCCTCTGCTTCGTGAACTGGTGCAGTGATTTGGCGATCGTGAATCATTCCGCCAATGGCCGCTGCAGACCGTAGATGACAATACGCACGTTCAGCGAATAGGCGTCCGGTCGAGCATGTGTGAAACCATTGGGGCACTTGCCTAAGCCACTGACCGGTGTTGGAGGGAAGCCTGTGTTCTCAACCACCGGCCTTCGGACTTGCGGTTGACTGTGCTGATCAGCACCCTCCATTTTGACCCTTCTCTTCCCGAGGGGTAGTTTATTCGGAATCAGTGATGACCTCGTGTCGTGTCTCTGGGATATTAACTCACCTCGTGCATTTTCACTGTCAGGTAGTCGTTGTCCATCTCAGGAGTCTTATTAGTTAAGACCTTGAACCGTTGACTGTGCTGGTCTCTCAGCCGATGCAGCCGATAAGGATGAATGCCTAGTTCAAGTTCTCTGACACGGCCGCATAACTTATGTCCGCGTAATGCGCAGTGGCCCCTAGATGGCTTTCATAGTCTTCATTTGACGAACAGTATGTGGCTAAATCCAAGACACCACCCACTTCAGTGAGTCCTGCATGCTTAAGCAGACCTAAATTGAGTGGGGAAGACATGAAACCGCCTAGGCTACAAAGCATCCTGAAATATATCAGACCATCGCGTCTCCTTCCTCGCTCACCGGATCTGATATCAACGCGGAGAGTTGTGGGAGCTGTTCCTATTTTCATTATGCGTAGAAAACTGCACATGGGCCTACTCCCGATCATGGCTTGAGTCCCTTGTTCAAACTGACATCCACAACGAAGTTGCGCGTCAGCGTCGAGAACCACGTCCTCGTGGCGCTAGCTGTTTTTTTCTTGAGATCATGATAGCAGAAAATGCTCTCAACAGATTGACAAATGCGCCAGTGATACTTCTACACCACCTGTATGCTGCGCCTGATACAGCTCCTAGGCAATGTTGCCGGAAGCATTTCCACCAGTGCGCCCCCGCTTGATCAGTTAGTCCATCCAGGAAAAACATGAGCGTTGACTAAGAAGGAGGGGAGGGGGA
Source organism: Spirometra erinaceieuropaei (assembly GCA_902702965.1). Taxonomy (NCBI): domain Eukaryota; kingdom Metazoa; phylum Platyhelminthes; class Cestoda; order Diphyllobothriidea; family Diphyllobothriidae; genus Spirometra; species Spirometra erinaceieuropaei. The sequence goes on along the minus strand of CACRXP010000386.1, from coordinate 364,640 downwards.
GAAAGAGACCATTACGTTTATTGATGTACTGCGGCCCGTGTGGCTTTCACCTCCCGTCAAACTGAAAGGCATGGCTGGATTCTGCCGGGTTTACTTCAGCTTCGGAGTGTCATTCCTTCGCTGCCGCTGGATGTTCGGCCATCCGCGTCCAGAATAATTTTGCTGCTAATCTGTCGTAGCCATTTGGTCTCCAATCGTACCAGGTCTTATAAACGACACCTGACTTTGCTTGCCGTTTCAGTGGGTCCTTTTATCTCATCTCCTGACACCTTGTGGTTGCCTTCAGTCTGTGCACAACCTCAACTGGGGTTGATGTAAGAAGGCTGTTGATGGCTTTAGAGTCATTCTTCGCATTCAAGAGCGTCCCCGGGATTTGGAGACAGTGCGGCTCGGTCTCTTGTCCCGTTTACGTAGCTACCGCTTGGTGGAGACCATGTTCGCCTGCCCGCCTCCCTCGTGGCCGATTGCTCTGCCTAGGCAAAGGTGGAACACCAAATACAGAGGAGGGAGATCATTGCGCTCGTTACTAGATAGTGGACCAAATAAATAGGACACAGGCAGCTCGCGACTCATGTTGTTGCCGTCTTTCGCAAAAAATTCGGCCTCGTCGAATCTGAAGGTTGACTGGGTCCTGTCGAATGAGCCGCAGGAATCGGCGTCATTCCTCCTCACAGCTGGTTCGATTTTGGCCACCCGCGTCCTGAGAATTGTCCAGTTTCTCCGGCGCGGTTGCTGGCAACTGGCTCCATACGTCTCCTGTAGTGGCAGAAGGTCATTTGGTCTCATCATCTGCCACTTGCTGTGTCTCCACTCTGCATGGAACCCCAAATACAAGTGGTCTTCGACGGTTGTTGACGGCTTCTGAGACGCTCTTGACGTACGACAACGCGCGCAAAGTTTGATTCTGGTGCGGTTTGGTCTCTCATTAGCGTATGCATTTGGTGGTGGAGTTGGGCGGATAGCCATTAGTTCTAAGCATCGAAATTCAGCAACCTTGTCTGTCGATCCGTCACAGAGCGCCTCACTGCGTCCATATAGCGCTCATACATGAATATGCTTGTGGACAATCACATGATAGTTGCTAGAACTCTATAACTCAGTCGCATGTACCAATTTCCTGAGCACTTTGGTTTTCTTAGTCATTGCAAACTTTTGGAATGATGAGCGGTAGCCGGTTGCATTGTTGTCAAAGTTCGTTTTCAAGTTCGAGGGTGAACTGTTGATCCTCGAAAAATCGTCCGTTTATCAAGCATCGTTCTTTTTTCTATCTTTTTCAACCTTTCGACGTAGTTGAACGTAGGCGCCGGGACTACATCAACTCTCAAATTGCCCGCCTGAGTAGTCTCCTTCCACCGGAACTCTACCGTGACGTGTAAGTCTGCTGATTTCGCTTACCTTATTTACGAACTCGCTAAAGGGAAAAAAACTGCTAGACTACTTATTGAGTTCGAATAATTTCAATGCTGCACTCGGGCGGGAAAAAGCTGCACTTTTGCAGTTCGCAACCTTATTGCTGTTTAGTTATATTTCACCTTTTCGCATGAATTTTTTCCTTGCCTACGGGGCTGCTAGTGTGAAGAAATGCATTCAGTCGCACCCTTCGGGTCTGGCGAGCGCTGGGTTTTCCGTGAATTTGTTCTGATATTTGCTTGAGTATTAGGCATCCGTTTCACTCATTCGCCGCCGCCGCCGCCGCCGCCGCCGCCGCCGCCGCCACTAATCACTGCACTTTTGCTTTCTTTGCTTTAACCTTGCGACAATCAGAGAAGAGTAAAGGCATTTTCCCTGTTAAAAAGACCATGAGCCTCCCCGCACAGAGCACTTTTGTGGCCTTCTCTGTGCACGGACGTTTGGCTGCTCGCACAGCGAAAGTTTATGGGAAAACCACCTCCTGCGGAATCGCCCTCACAGACCACCCGGCACGCGCAATGAGCGCTCGCAGATGCTCGATGATGCACTTTTGCCGTGACCGCTGCCGCCGCCGCCGCCGCCCATATGTACTTTTTGGCTCATCGCCGTATCCCAGCCAGGAACTCCCGCAGCTACCATGTTTTCCCCTCATTTGGATGGTATGCTGTGTGGGGCCACCTATGCCAGAATTTCCTGCGACTTTCTTTCGGCAAAAGATCTCGAATGCTTTTACATCACAGCTCAGGTGACTATAGCTTTAGCTGTCCTTGCTGTCGTGGGTTCGAATCCCACTGAGATCGCTGAGTATTTCACAGTTGGTTCGCAATAAATTGCAGTAATTGTTCTAAGCACCCCCCTCGCTCTACCTCTGGTCCGTATTTATTTGCCCATCGGAGACTCATGTCACTGCCTGCACAAACTGTATGTCACTGAAATCGTTCAGAGACTATATGTCTTCTATCATAGAAGCATTGCCTATATGATTTGCGGTAATTACGTCATTAATACTAAAATTCTTAATCCCTCGGCCGATTAATTCAATTTGGTATTGACGCCAAGAAATGCCCTGCGCACGCTTAAATTATGCCTCCCGAATCGAACTTTTCTCTCCCTAGTCTGGCCAAGACATTTATCCGGACAAGGAATTTGGTGCAAAGTTTGATAAGCCTCACTTTACGACGCCGTATGCGGAAAAAGCAGGTGCAATTTTTAAAATTATTGACTCGGAGCTCTCAATCGTGGCGCAACCTCGCGCGCAATAATGACACTGCACAAAGTCTGCCACCTGATCGCGAACTGTTCTCACCCTTGCCCAACTCACACCTAAACAACATAATGAACGATGAAATGGTTTGTGGCGTTACTGCGTCTGGCCTCTGCTAGATGTGTTTCGTCCTGCGCGCCTCGTACGTGTCCGGTCAGTTTAGTAAAAAGAGTCTTCGATTCGTGTGTACATGCATCCAGCCCGCTCGAATTATCGATCGTCTGTGTCTAGATCTCCTTCGTCCACTCGCTCTCTACCAAATATTCCTCTGTCAGTGCGCCTAGCCTTTGAAAACTTGGCGATCTGAGCCCATGCACGCGAACCTTTGCACACTCGCAAACACACATGCACCCGCTGGTCCATGTGTGCTCGTGCAGGGTGCAGTACGTGCGTGCGGATGGTGCTGTTTCGTGCGCGTGTGGGTGTGTGTGTGTGTGTGTGTGTGTGTGTACTTTCTGCTAGCGGTCGCGTGGCCTCCACCACACTGTTTTCTTTTTGCGGTGTAGTTTTGACCCGCCTAAGAGTACAGGCGGCAGTGGGATGTACTTACTTTTTGAGTCCGTGTGAGTTCGCGCTCAGTGGACAAATGAGGGGAAGAGGTAGGAGCAAGCGCCCAACAACATCATCTCCGTGCTACCGGGTCATTTAGGAAGCCAGCTAAACTGGCAGCGTGACGTCTCTAATCGGGTAGTGGTGAGAAATTCGTACATCGCAATCGATTTACTGGAAACATCTGCTTCATCTTAGACAACCCAACTGTCCATCGATAGAGAACGAGGAGAGCCTCGGTCATCAGCGAATTCTTCCAATACCTCAACATTTCCGTCTTCCGTTGAAGCCACCAGTAGAGACAATGACAAATGAAAGACAGTGGGACGAAATAGACTTCAATACAACAGGGCTGTCACTTTTTGAACGAGTCTTGACCACAAGTATCACCGCATTCGTCTTACTATGACGAGATGTGGCGGGGTAATGGTAAAACCCCCCAATAAATCTACTTTTTGGCTTTTGTCGAGCGTAGACATGTGTAGTTCTCTTGGAAACCTCAATGTGGGAGCAAGTACAGACTTGGTAGGGCGATAACTACTGCGAAAGTTTAGTCTTCTACCTTAGGGATAAAATCTGCTTACCATTGGCTGACGCTGTCATTTTCAATCCTAAAGATCGAACAATGTTCTGCGTACGCACTCCTGATGGTAGCGCCTTCTGGACTGTGATTGTGTAGAGGCAACCGTTAGAACGTGTCGGTGACGAAGGTAATGTATACCGTGAGGTATTAGGCTAATCGTGGCCTACAACTCCCTTAGATAATACTGGACCCAACCGCAAAGACATCCCTATGGACAGGGATAACCAAGGGGATGTAACGTCACCCTTTTAGAGACGACGGTCTCTAGACAACAGCTTGTTTTTGAACTGAGAAACGAAATAGAACCACTGCACACCGAAAAGCACGAAAATACTGAGAGCAAGGGAATCACACGGTGGGGCGTGATCCACATCACTCCGTCTGAGGTCCCCTGAGACACGCGCGCCGACGATACCAGAGCTGGTTTGACGAAGATGATGGCGGGAACGTGCTTCCACCTTCATGGGGGTGTTTATGTCGTGAAATGTCGCATTGCGCCCGCCATACCGGCGATGATGGAGCGAATCGCCAAGGAGGCTTAGCAGTCGAACAGTCTCGCCGATGTTTCCTCCTGCTCTGTGTCACTATAGCAATCTTCGCCTGTGTCCTGTTTAACTCCATGAATTAACGTTTTTGTCGAGGATGCAGTAAGGTTTGTTAAGAAGCGTTGCAAGGTCGACGGGCATTTTGGTTGCCGGCAACAGCAAGGCAAGTGTGGAGAAATATAACTAACCTGTACACCGTGGTTTTCGACAATAACGACCTATAAAAACTGACGGAGACATTCCGACCTCTGAGAAAACCCGTTTCAATTGGAGTGTAAAGACTATTGCGTCGTTGCATAATAAGGATACATGAAGTCGAATTACTGGAAAGGACTATGGAGATCCCATGTCGTCGGCTGGGAACTCTTGGATATAGTAGTTTGCCGTTAGCAGGTGGTGGAACTGCAATTTTTCACTGCACTACGTGACACGTCGAGTAAAAACGTTGATTGGAAGCTTAACTCGTATACGCCCCATTGGACTGCTATCCGAATTTCAAGTTCCTCAAGATTGTCATTTCATCTGGCACTGACCCCCTCATCTGTGGTTCCGGGGTTGAGCTAAGTGCAGCTGACACATCCCCTTAACCGCCTCATTTTGGTTGGCGAAATCAGATAAGGTCACATCCAATGTCGATGAAAATACTGTTAGGCCGCTAACCAAGAGTAGACAAGTCACTGCCGCAAATATGACCCCTACTAATTTAAAAAGACACTTATGGGCAGTCTGCATTAATTTCAAGTTTCTGGAACGATTATCCGAACGTCATTTCGTGATCGGTTGCTGGCCCAACCGATGCCACCACGCCACACTTGTGTTCTTACGTGCATTTCTAAGTGGCAGCCCTCGATATACGCGTGCGCGCGCGAATGCCGCCTGCCTCTCCATCATCACTGCAAACAGCCTGTTGTACACAGTTTCGAGAAGAATGTGATCGCACGGCGACTGTACTGCTGTTTTGATGCAGAGGGGGGGGGGGAGAGAGCGTCTGTTTTCGTCCTAGTCGCATGTTGTCCTAACAAAGACCGACGGTTGTAACGACTTTTTGATCTTCAAGTGGTAGGCCGCGGCCCCTGCAGCACCACTGGATTGGCTGGCGCAACTTAACCGGTGCCGAAGCTGTAGTAGTGTCAGAAGCTGCATCATAGTGCTATCAGCAGCGACAGGAGCCGGTGCGGAATTACTCATTACCCATCTCGGACATCCGTAGCGACGTTCTACCACGCCTTCGTTGCTGTACGCATGCACAGTAAATAACGTGTAGTCTTGTTGCATGGTATAGCTTTGTTTGTCCCACTGCCTGGTACTGTCCTTGAACGCCATTTCTCACAAAATAAAAGGCGGCTTCTGGTGTCGGAAAGTTGCAGATTACTTATAAATTTTGCGACGATGTATCTTATGTCTACTCTAGGAAATTGCGTTTTACTCGTTCCCTGTTTACGTTGTAGTGATGACAAGGTTCTCCGAACGATTGGCAACAAATGCACTTCCTTTTTTACTGTGTCGCCTGAGGTCCTACATCTACTCGACCTCAAATTGGACTTTTGCGTATTTCGCATCTGCCAAAGTCGCTGTTTGCACCAATTCGTGTATTTTTCTGGGCTTAT
>CACRXP010000386.1:337455-355058 GCA_902702965.1 Spirometra erinaceieuropaei | reverse complement strand
CACGAATCCCAATTGGTGCGGAGTGAGCCGCCAAGTGGGCCTGCCACCACACCCCCAATGTTGGCGCTTGTTGTGGGTGCGCTTCCCGATAGCGCCTTCCCGACTCCGGCCTGGTACCCGTATTGGTTCGGCACCATCTACTGCGTGGCCCGTTTTAGGACAATCTCTCCGCCCACACTACCACCATCGCCATCTGATATGCATTTTCGATTAGGCAGGATTACTTAGGTGGGGTTGTAATATCGGTTATCGTCCAGCGTAATACGTTGATCTTTTGGGCTCTCCAGCATGTTGACTATTAAATGCACGTCTTTCCTGCCGCCGTAAGTTCCACACTCGGTAAAAATGACTACTTAGGTAGTCAAGTTGATTTCCACATTGATTTCCGATGCTCTTCTAAATTCAAATATGTTTTTGTAGAAAACGCAAAAAAATGTCTTTGTACCTATTTTGTAACAAATCATGTCATCTTCGAGTGTTTTACTCGAAGAAAAGAACCTTCTGTTTTAGGAAAGTTTTCCGATTCCCGATTAATGTTGGGCCCTATCTGCCGTTGCATTTGTGTTGAGCGTCTTTAGTCTACAACTGTATATTTTCCGCGTAAGGAAAATTCGACATTCCTTTATGCCAATTTGCGATGGATGCAGCCTAAGCAACGGACAGATATAATGCTGTATGAACAAACATTTCACGATCTTAAACGTCTCATTACTATAAGCCATTTTAAAACCAAAAGGCACCCCTTCTTCGAGTATGAAATCTAAAGAAGACGTTGATTTGCCATCAAATTGGCGCAAAAAAGAATATTTTTGTGCATGTTTCCTATGGAACCTGTTTGAACTTTTAAGGGAATCGAAAATAAGTGGGGAAGATTCATGCTACTTAAGTATTCTTTTCACATCGAGTGACGGTTGAAGAGGAATGCATCCAAAAGTTAACATTCTGACTAGTCCAAAATATCGTGGGATTATCCCGCACGACAATCAACATTACAACCCCACCGAAGTAACCCTCCCTAATTGAAAACGCATTTCAGAATTTCGCCTAAGATTTCATGAGATCGGTCACTTACTGTGCATTTCGCAGTTGATTCACCCTATGCATCCTTCATCGTGCTCCTACCTTGGGACAATAAACACCGCAGCGGTAGGTAAGCTGGTGTGGTCCTCTCGTCCGTAGATCTAGTTCTATGAGTTGGGATTGTGTAGTTTCTCAGGTTGGAGTGTTGTGAACACCATTCCACAACCTTGACGTTTCGGCTCGCTGGACAGCGGTTGTTGGACTCTTTGCCGTAGATATAAGTCAGTTTATTAAGGGAATGAGGCTTTCGCCCTTGAGCTCCCTATTCATATCAATAAACAGAAATAAAGTCATCAATTACATCAGCGAAAGCGAAAAGTTAAAAAAGTTAGCGGTAAGTGTGAGCCAGGCGCAAACTGCCGCCGTAGATCTGTAGATCCCGGCTTCCGCCGCTGTAGGTTGTAATGATGTCTTTACAGTGAAACCTTTTCCGATGACGGACAACGCTTGCGGTACCGTAATACTGCAATGGTTTGTGGTCTTGTAATGTGAACCCGATTTTTCAGATCGGTGCTTGGCGACGCCCGAATATGTTGCTGCCGCAGTTCTCGTGACTGTTTATTCTTTAGACTCGAGGACCTGCCTATTTCATGACTAGTCTCCGCTGACGTCTGTTCCACCGTTTGCAGCCTGCAGGTTCGTCGAGTGAGTCTCAGCTTATCTCAATGGCAGGTGCTGTCTGCCCTGGAATTCTGCCCTTGTGGCTTTATTCGAGGAGGGTCTCCACAAAACCGACGTAAATCTCGAATGTGCATCGACTGTTAGGACAGGGTTGCCTTTTCAAGATTTCATCCCTCGGTATTCTACCCTTGCACTCCTGTGCCTTATCGTTAGCCTCCTGCATGCGGTTAACTTGAAGGCTGCGTTTTTATTTTTCGCCCGTGGCTCAACGTGCATGCCGGTCCTGTGCTGTGTAGTCCAAACGGTCGTGATAACCTCTGTGTGTGTAACAAGGAATTCGGGCTTTTTTACAACCCTTTACGACGTACAGAACGGACCGACAGTTAGTAGACCGGCCCGGAGTGTTAGATAGCCAACCAAGTTGAAGGGCTTACTTGATTGGGCTGCAGTACCGATGGGCGTAAATAACGGTCTCGTAAGTGATCGCCTAAGATCGCGTCTGTCTGACAGAATCACTACCTACAACGTCTGTTTTTCGCATTTTATAGTCCAACTTTCGTGGGAATGCTTGCTAACAATTTGTCTCCTGTGGATCATTGTACAATTCATTATGGGAAAGATTAGTTCAATTGGCAAAATTCCAAGATAAACCACCTTGTGGAACGTGTATTGTTATAAAGTTAAGCGAATATCGCGCGTCTATTCATTATTTTACGCTGCTGGGCGGACGTTAAGGGTTTGCTGCTATATGTCACGATTTACGCCATCTACCCTCGTAGCAACTCACAGCTTCTGTAATTGCATTGAGGCAATATGTCTAGCAATTATGCCCAACCTGAAATTTTGCGAACATTTTAGTTGGGTTTCAAACTTAAACGGATAACGGGACGTATACAAGGTTGGAATACTATAAGTTTGCAAACAGTTGTTTTAGTGCAGACGCTGCTTCTCACCGGAAACTTGGAAGAAATGGGCTTTCTGCTAATCACTTCCACGTCGGAGTTGCATTTCGCACATATAGGAAAGCTGGAGATCACACACTGTTTCGGTAGTCTTTTTTATCGTTGACTGTGTGTGAAACCGTATGCAGTGTAAATTTGCTCAGTTTTAAGTAATGTGGGGACCGTCGACTGCGTATAAACACTGCAGCGTAGGTATTGCGTATGACGAAGTACACGTCCCCGTCCCCCCAGGACTTGCTGGGCTCCATTTCATAGCGCAGCACTGTGATTTTCGTCATTCGATATCCAAACGAGTCCACAACGCCGCATTTAACCGATTTGTATGCCATTACATCGGTACCAAACTCTAGCATGTGATTCTTCCAACTACTTTTCCCCAAGCACGTGCTACTCCAAAGTCAACGGTGAACTCTGACCGAAGCGTGCCTTAGCGTCCCTGATTACAGTTTTTCCACATAATCAACTTCACTTCTGCGGTGTTTGGCGATTATTTACCTTCGTTTGTCTTCTATTCCCAAACTGGACTGGACTGCAAAAGAGGCCAAACTGGGTTAACATATATTGGACGGAGCCGTATGTCGTGTCAGTCACTGTGTGCTAACCTCATTTTCCACTTCCCCAACTCGGACTGGGCCCTGATGGAAGGTTGATCCAGCGTTTCCTCATTATAGTAAATCTGTCTCTCTTACCTTATGGGGGAGTTTTGCAAGTCTTGCCTTGAAGGGCGGACGACTGACGGTATAACTCGGTTCTTCGGACACAGGACCAGGCTGCAATGTCTCCTTACCGATGCGAAATCCCACAGCATGTTCATGTTCGCTTAGTGGCCACCCTCTCTATATCACGCACACAGGTGGGAACGAACGCCCGGTCAGTCATGATACCCACAGCTCTCTTCACTCATCTTTACCTTGTCTCGCCATTGGAACGCTGGCGATGTCGAGGAAATTGTAAGCTAGTTTTTGCGCAAGTTTACCTCGTTGGTATCAGAGCCGCACTTAAGTCACCACAGTTCCTCGGCCAATTCCGGTCGTTGGGAAACAAACTGCCGGATTCTTGGTTGTTCCAACATCCCTCACAAGCTTTACCATGGTCTCGCTCCTGTGCAGTTACACTCCCCCCCCTGGAGTTGCGATCTGCAGCAGCTCGAGCACGGATCACATGCAAACGTAGTTTCACCTCTGAGTCGAAGGAGAAGAACAAATTATTGTCGTGAGTTCCATGTCTTGTCGAGTTAACTTTAGGGGCGTAAGGGAATCTTGATGGCTGACTCTCCTCTGTATGGTATCGTCAGTCAGTGGTGTCTGGCACATAGCGGAGCCTCCCTCCTTTTTTACGGGGGGGGGGGAGGATCGGCACAAGTATCTGCAGCCTCAACTTTCATGTCCACATGCAGACTGTTTGTTCTTGTGGTTACTGCTCTCGAGCGGTCTGGAAACAGCTGTTCGCCTTGCTACCCCTAGGCCACTGCAACCGATGTTGCTGCGGGCTCGAGCACTAACCGTCACCGCCCAAACACCAGTCATCAACGGATCCTCACGACAGGCGTTAATGCAGGCGCCCCCGCGACACCCCTTCTGCCGTGGAGGCTGAAGTTGTTACCCCAAAACTAACGCCACGACAACGCGACCGTCACCCCCATATGGATTTTTGGGCTGCGGTACAATGCTCACCTCTAACGGAAGTCCGCATGCTTTTAAAACATTAAGCCAATACAACCAAAGTTCTGTGATCGACCTTTCGCATATATGCCCTGGGATGAGCACCCTTGCCCTAAATAGCGATATATTCACATACATGCTGATAGAAGCGAAGATGCGTTTCCCCAGACATAAATGAGAAACCATGGTTGTATTGCATTGACGTTTCAAAAGTAAAAAAAGCCTTCATTGTCGGAGGTGAGTGTTGTACCGCAAATGCAAGCACATGCGATGACGGCTGGCGTCCGAGCGCCAGGCTCCGATGAGAGGTAAACCCGTTGTAACAAGATCGTCACTGTGAGGCGCGGCACCACATTCACCTCCGACGATGAAAGCCTGTTTTCTCTTAAAACGTCAGAGCAATGCAACTATGGTTCACGAGGTTGCCTTTTCTTCTCATATATATGTATAAATTGTCATTATATATTTGTTGGTAGAGGGGACGCTCACCGGTCGTGTTGCGGAACTCACTCGGTCCGTTGTGCCTTGGGGCTATCTCGAGCATAACGGGACGAGTGAGTTCTGTAATATTCCCGATCGCGACCGACAAAACAAAGGGCCTATGGTCCATTGGTTAGGGACGTTGGACTTCAAACTAACAGGTCGCGGAATTGAGCCCCAGATGTTCCATGCTTCGGGATTAGGTATGTCTGGCTGGTGACGGCTAACAAGCCTGAAATGGCCATTCCAGTCTCGCTTGTCTTTGTCGGTAATAACATTCTGCATATATACACATGCATATATATCGAGATTTGTCATATATTATTTGCTCGTACATCCTAATTCCCACCTGTCCTTTGGCTTGTCCGAGGATTTATCCTCTGGTGGTCATTCCCCCCAAATCTTCATGCCATTTTCCCTCTGTACGCTTATAGAGACGGCCGCCGCAACAAGGGTACGGTTCTCCGTCTCTCTGTAACTTACATTATGGAGCTTCGTCAGGCCCTCGCACAGGCTGCGCATGTTCGTCAAGAGACCAGCATTGCTCGCCAACTCATTCCACTCTTGCTTAATCATATGCAGGTAAGTTGGCTGTCAGAATCGGAAGTAAGCCCTTCTGGCTGGTGGGCCGTTAATAACTCAAGTGCATTTGATTATGCGCTGACTGGTCCATTTTCTCCTCAACTGTGCCCGTCTGCACATCCTTCGATTTTCCTCATTAACACGAACATTTCGCTTGCCTCTCTTCTTTCCACAATTGGGTCTTAGGAGATGTTGATCTCAAGCTATCGTGAACTTTGCCGTTTAAATGTAGGGCACAAGGGCATTCCTAGAACACTATTTGCTATCACTTACCGAAGATGAAAACTCTGGTGTACTTCGGGACCAGCCTCTATCATTGATTTCTTAACTCGTCAAAATGACTCTCGAAGTGCTGTTATGTAGTCGTTGGTTATTATCGATTGCAATAGTCATTTTAGGCTCACTTCCCCACTAATCTCTGGTGGCGAAGGTCTAGGCTTCCAATTCCGCCCACTTGATTAGCAATACGTTATTTGAGACAGACCGGTGCTCTGTAACTTGCGGTTGGGGATATCCAGCCGCCTAACTTTGGCGTTTGCGCGCACAAGGTGCCCATTCCAACCCGAGTCCACCGGGCGCCCATCTCCCATCTGCGACCCCACAAAGCGGCCACACTCTCGGTCACTACCTCGACTGTCAGATGAACTGTAATGAGGTTGGCCAGCTTCATTCTCAAATGTGGCCTACCTTTTATCTGAAACCTGATTCCGGTGTAGGCGAGACGCCAGCCGTCACGCGACACGCATGAAGGAAGGCCATCTGCTATTTCCGTCACTGAGTCCAATAAGACGACGGTGCGAGATCACTGGAACAAGAAATTTATTGGTCTGACGTTTCGGATTCTCACTCGAACCCACCATCAGAGCCAGTCACAGATAAGGGTAATGGGGGCATAAGGAGTGCAGTATTTATAGTACGTAGCTGCCGCGAGGCCACATACATACCATAACGAACACCTCTCTCAATTACCGCTGGGGGTCGTAATTGATGCGATGATGACTTGTCAGTCCGCGTCCGAGTCGTTAATTGCCGCGATTTCCTCATCCGTGTTGGCTGTTGGCGAGATGATTATTTGGCAATTTGGCCCGCTGTCACCGGGATTGTTGCTCGCCCGAGCCCTTCCTGCGTGACTGATTCCCCTGTCCAGGGGAAATCTCAGCACAAGATAAGGTAACTGGAGGTCATTGTGCTTGTTGATGGATATCGGGCCTGAGAGCCATGACTCGATTAGCTCGCAGCTCACGCGGTTGTCACCCCTTGCGAGGATTTCAGCCTCTTGAAACTTGAAAATATGACCAGATCGCGTCGAATGAGCCGTCACCTGAGAGCTAACGTCTCCCCGCCCCACTGCTGCTGCGTGCTCGGCAATTCGCGTCCGGAGTAATCTCCCAGTTTCTCCGACGTAGTTGCTTGGTCCTCAACTGCACCAGATCCGGTAAATGAAACCAGACGTTTCCTGCCGTGGCAGCGGGTCTTTCAGCCTCATGACTTGGCGCCTGACGGTTGCTTCCGGCCTGTGTGCAACCCCAACGCCAAGTGGAGGGAGAAGACGACTGACGGCCTCCGAGACGTTCTTCACGTACGAAAGAACCCGCTAAAATTTCGATTCGGTTGGATTTGGTCTCTGGTGCCATTTTCGTATGCATTGATTGACAAATTTGTCCGGGTAGCCATTTATTCTGAGTACTCGTCGATTATATTGTAATTCAACAACCTTATCTTCCGTTCCACTGCAATGCATCTCAACGGGCCGGTACAGCGCCCTTACGCAACTGCGTTCGCGACTGATCGAGTGGTTGCTGTTGAAGTTCAGTATTTGCGTCGTATTTGTCGCTTTCCTGAACGCCGAGTCCAAGCCCATCACCATTGGTCTCGTCCTAGTCATGCAAATAGGAGACGATGTGTTTGTGAAACAAGATTACGAGGTTAGTGCTGTGCATGCCACCACCACTTCCTCCGGTGCAGTGCTAGTCATCGGCGAACTGTAATTAGTATATTTCGGATATGTGTACTGACCTCCCCCCCTGAACAATGACGCAAGGCCACCTCTAATACGCGGATGTTGCAATGGGTGGGAGCTTCTAGGAGGAGAAGCATGTTGTCTTTAGATGGCAAGGGTATGGTTTATGGCCGGGATTACTTGATTGGGGGGAGCATTTGTGTTGAGTAAAAGAGCTGAACATCTAAGAACTTTGTGGTATCACAAATTTTGATCCTTCATATTGTCACCAATTAAATACTATTTTTGTCATGTAATGATAATAGTCAATGAATTTAGTGCCCCTTTGGAGGCATTGCCGTATTTTCACACTGATGACTACCTTAAAGCATCTTGACCACCCTCACGCAACAGCTACCGCGAGGTCTTTTTGTCTCTTTCTCTGGCACGTACAAATAAATATCGCCAGTCATTTTATTTTAGCACAATTGCTGCCCGAAGTAAGCAACCCTGGCCGTAAGCCATACTCTTGCTCTTTAGACATACAATAAGGGAAAAACTGGTATTTATGTTGCATGCTTGTTTTAGTACAATAAATAGGCACGTTGTAGGAAGATAGTTCAGGGGGCACGTATATTCGTTCCTTAGTTATTTCATTGAATCAAGAAACTGCAAATGAAGTTAGCGCCGCTGAACTTTTGGCAACATTAACCAGCAGGCTAAAACGACTTTTACATTCGGTGAAATAGTGAATTTTGTGTCATATTTAGTCTTTGTCCGTGGGACTCTCAGTTTTGACCACTGTTGTTGCAAAGCTAGTCACCTCCATTCGATTCACTCCGTCCATCGTTATCAGTTGTCTGAAAGACAAACCGACCACTTATTAGCATAAATGGGACACAAAATTATAGTCCTGGGGAGGGTGTGGCTCAGGTTTCAATCTTTGTTGGCATATTCTTTAGAAGCTGCAATTTGTTGTCTCCATCTGTCGCCTTTGCAACTAACGTGTTACTGTTACTGTCGGCACGCATCCTCCGACGTTCCTGAGAACTCGCCCAGAAAGCAAGTACGTAGAATACCTCGCTCTCTAGTCCTCCATTGTTGGCAGAAAAAGGGGGGTGAGTAGACAGGAGTGGCAGGACATTTTCAGGCGACGAGTTTTGTCTCACTGAGAGCGAAGTTTGTTTGTCTGACCGGCCAAACTCCTGCTTAGGTTTGACACTTGCCAAGTTTACCGTCTAAACATTCGTCAACCAATTTCTACCCGAAAAGGAAACTGGCCGATTTCGTCAGTCCTTCTCTGTCATGCACATTACGTCTCCGTGCCGCAGTCAACGTCTTTTTCGGACCTCGGAAATGGCAATTATTGTTGGCTCATTTCCAAACCAAAAATACCTCGCTGGCACACAGGTCGCACTGATCTATGCAGTTGAAATGTGACGGGTGAACAGTGGCGCGTTCGAGTGACAGCCATATTTGGCAGGCAGTTAGACTGCGGAACACCGAATTGCTCGGACATTAGATTCCCCGCAAGTCGGAGGGGGAAAGGAAAACTTTATGAAAGTTTTTTTTTAGTTGTAGAGGATGGCTGTGAGAGTGCTCGCGGAAACGGTCGGCCATCGAAGATGGAGTTTAGAGGGGATAAGGGGTTTTCCGAGAGTCAAGAGAACTAACTTATTCACGTCAGACCTGACATTGCGCAAATCCTGTCCATTTTCGTTATTGTTGCTCACACTTCAGCCTCGGAAGCCACCGCTTAAGGCGTGTACCTTTGTTAATTTGGCTTATAGGTAAGCGAAGCTTGAGTTATCAATGCGACACTGTCTGCGGTTTACTTTGCAGTAGAATCGGCAACTCTACCGGACGGATTGCGTTCCGGGTTGAAATGTTCTAGGAGAAAATCCACAATTGCATTTTACCGTCCCATTGTCCAGGGTGCTGGAGTTTCACAGAACGCGTGGAAACAGTGTGGACTAATGGTAAAAGTGAACTCATGATCCCACACTGAAGTGCTAGCGATGAAGAACGTCGACTACCAATCACTGCGGAATTGGAAAATGTTGTTCGGCAGGCTGAAGGTGTTGTTCCTCGTCGAGTGCGAATTGTTGGAACCCACAGAACGAACAAGGATACGAATGCCTCCATAGCTGGCGCTATCACCAGACTTGAATCCGACTGGCCACATGAGAGACCATTTAGGGCAAAAAAACCATCAGTCGTAGCTTATATCTACCAAGTCGTTTTGATCGATACCTAGAGTAAAATACCCATTACATTTATCAGTAGGACAGTCTATAGTAAACACAGGGAACTGGTGAAATGTCAGCAGTAAGCTGTGGACACACCAGATATTAGAATGAGATGTGCCAAGGCCTACTTTTTATGTTAAGTATAATCGCCGCCTCGGTCGTTCATTTTTATTCGACCCTCGATTTTGATGTCGGAATCGATTGTTTCTTTAGATGTGCACATTTTTAGGTACAAGCTTGCCGCAATTCGCGGAGGGTGTTTTTCGTAGTATTCATACTATCGGTCTAGTTAGTCATTGGTTTGCCAGCGCCAGAGGTGACTTGGCATGGCTGGGCACACACATGGGCTGTCCGATACATCTGCGGAAAGGGGGGGGGGTAGGGAGTGAGGGATTTAACAGTCTCTGATTCCCCACTTTTTAAGTTCGGCCATATTACAGTAATCAGCCGCCTGTTACTAACCTAGATGCCTGTCTTCATCAATCTTTCTAGGCCCTAGAAAACGTTGTCAAGGAGGTGGCCTCTGCCAGCAATGCCCCTGACCTTCCAAGCGGCCTCCTCGAACTTACCTCTGACACCGGCTCCTATGAGATCACCCTCGAGGCCTGGAGATTGGCTATGGAGGCGAATATCGCTCACAGCGTGGCAGCAGCAGCAGCAGCATCAGCGGCAGCTGCAAACGACACCCCACCACCGGGCCCGGGCTGTGGGAGCCAGTCGGAGCCCCCTCATCGGACGCCCTGCAGCCACGGCTCATCCAGTGATTTGCACAACCTGCCGCTACTGGAAAATGTACAGGTCTCATTTGGTGGACCAGTTCAGCAGCAAACACGAGCACCCACCTCGTCATCTTCCGTCCAGCTGCAACTCTCCAGCCCCGCGCTCTATCACACGACCACGGGACGAGCAGTTGAATCCGCCTTCCTTAACAGTCTTAAACAGGAGGATGAAGATCAGCAGCAACGACAGCAACAGCACCAGGACTTTGCCGCCATGGTCGCCGCTGCAGCGGCTGCCACAAGGACCAATGGCAAACCAGAGACGGGTCAAATCGGGACGGAGGATGACTTTAGTGACTTTCAGGAAAAATCAAACGACATGGTGGATGGATTCTACAGCGACCCTAACGTTCAAACCTTTGACGAGATGATGCAAATAACCACTGACTGTGTGGTGGAGCCTGTGCAGGTTTGTCCACCATCCCAGATGTTGGTTTCATTTTGGGTGTGTCCTTCCGGGTCCAGTTCTAGGAACGCGCTAATAAGGCGAAGTTACGAGGAAATTTACTGCCTCGCAACTCGGTTGGAGGCGATTATTTATGTCGCTTTTGTTGTTCTTGTGAGACCTTCCCTCTAACTCTGACGTCGATTGCTCTTCCAGGGAAATCGATCGCCGCTCGGAGGCGCGTGTGCTCGGTCATTACTGTTATATGGCTAAATCCCTGACCGAAAACCATCTTAAGTCGTCCGTAAACTGGTCGTAATCAATCTCGGTTGTAGGTGGGAGCAACCCACACGGCCGGGGACAGTCGTGCCACGCCCATAAACCTGTTAGCTTGGGATATGTGCCGAAATTCATGAAATTAAAATAAGAACTTGAAGTAGGGACGTTACGATATCAACTGACATGAAGCATGATCCAGTGGCGTTCCTACACGTAAGCGTCATCTCGTCTGCTGACATACGTCTTTAAAATACTCTCGTTCGTGGGGCACGATGTTTAACAATTTTCGGGACTTATAATCGTCCGTTCAAAGGAATTGCCTTTTGCTCTCTAATATAGCAGATTGTGCAAAATTTGGGACTCAACCAGTCCCTTCACTTACTCCTGGGTTTTCTAAATTACACACTAAGCAGCTTTGTAAATCGCGTCATGTTCCCAAAAGACATCCCTGCACCAGTCAGCCACTCCACTGTGTTTAGATGCGCCTCATGCCTCGTAAAGGGCAGCTACAAACTTGTAGATATTTAGCTGCGCATTTGATCATGCGTGCTCATCAAAGTCTCATCATAATGTCCAAAACTCTTGGAACGCGAATCAGCCCCCTGTTTAGGTAACTTTTTAAATAATGTTTGGGCTCCTGCATTTGGTTATAAGCAGTGTAATTTTGGTACACTGTTTCTCGGAAGTCCGATTGAAAGTATACAACCGGCAAAAGTTGATATCAAAACACACACACACACACTAGACATAAGCATTTAATTTTTCCTATTGTTATTTGTCCAGATTCCCGGAAAATCTATCAATCGAAATCTAAGATGTTTGCGATTCTGTCCACCTATCACGCGTTTTCTCGCCTCATTTCAGCAATCCTCTTAGTTCGACGCATATTCGAATATCTCAGTCAGTGTTTCACTAGTTTTGGCTCATTGTATGCTCATATGTACAGCCTCTGCTGTGTACGTGAGTTTCCTACTGGTTTGTCCCGGCTGGAAGAGGCACCTACGTTGCTAGAGTATGCCTTTTGCGTGATACATAGGACTTATAACCCACCCATCATGAAGACCGTGCCCAATCTGTTTAGCTCTCTTTTGGGGTAGCTGATTTGTGGCCTTTCCAAAGGGATCTTGCAGTTTTGTATCACTTGTTACTCTAACTTTTTAAATCCTTAACAGTACTATGGACCCTAGGTCAAGACTGACGTAGACATTTCCTCCTTTGACAATTACATGTTGATACTTCGAGTCACCAACCCGTCGGAATATCTGCAGTTCTTTCATCTTCACACTCTTCTCTTTATCTTCTATCTTGCAGCCTATCGAATGCCAGAACCGCTAGGGTTTTGACCTTCAGAACAGAAATTCCATCTAGTGTGACAAAGACCTCTTCCTTATCCCGCCGCCTTTCGCCGCATAATCGCTGTCCCCCCTCCTGGCTCAACAACTCCATGACCATTGGATGGCCCCTGCAAACCCACCGCCTCCTCCTCCTCCTCCCCTTCTGCGCACAATCTTCCTGCAGGACACGAACGTCGGTTGTTAGGCTTCGCATCCATATTCATTTAGGTTCTGTGATTTACTGGTAAATCGACGAGGCGGTCACCTATTGTCGTTCTCTTCCCCCCCCCCCCCCCCCCACCCCGAGCTCAATTTCCGAGCCTCAGTGAACAACTGATCTTGCCCCCCGCGGTCCTGAGCAATTCACCTGTACACTGTGCCTTGTCTTCTTGTTTGCCCTGGGAAGGGGAGAATTCATACACTCCCCCCCCCCACCCTCCTGGGACCGCAACCGACATCACACAAAAAACAATAATTGCCATCTCCGCCTGTACTGCAACAAACACAACACACGACTTATATTAAGCGCACTGTCAGAGCAATCTATTTTTGTCTTGCTGCTATTTTCAGTTTTAAATGTGATTTGGGCCTTTTCTCTTTTTTTAAGAAAACAAAATAAAGTCAGTGCAGGGTCTGCTGATATTGGTGATTACTATTATGCCACTGTAACCACATATATTCCAGTCGAAGACTTATTTAAGTGTTAACGCTAACTTTCTTGCCCATCTTCTCCTACTTCATTCGTCATTCATCCCTCGGTGAATGATGTTCGCAGGGAGTCGCTAGACTAACATGATTTGCAGTTTTGGGCAACCTTATCTCTAAAACAGATCCTTTTTCACGTCATCCGTGATTTCATCACTATACTCTTCCTCCCGCCTTCCTTCTCCTTTTACCCCACCCCAGACTGTGAACGGACTTGTCCTTGGGCCATATTAGAGAACTCGGCTTTGTACCCCCCCCCGCGCCCCCACCTCCCCTCTCATCTATTTATTTTCGTTTCACTTCCCTTAAAACTATTTTTTCATACTTTGCTTTTTTGTTCCTATTCCTGATCACTACCTGTTTTTGGCTGTCGCCTCATTTGTCTTCTACTCCACTCTCCGCGTCTTTATTGCATTTCACCGTCATCGTCACAATTTTATGCGCCCATGACCACTGCCCATCAGAAATAATTGACTTCTCAGCCAAGTTCCGTCTGTTGCACCCTCTAACTCCTTTCCTTCGCGCACCTACAGTTCAACTCGAGCCCAGACTAGGTTATGTATGCTCCTCCTCCTGTGCCACCTCCCTGTCCATCATCACCTCTCTTCCCTTTGTGGTCACCCCCCACTGCTGATATTTACCCCCCATCGCTACATCCCCACATGCACTCTGGTCTAATTGTGCTGGACTGTTGAATTGTATTTTGTTGTGTAAATATGGAACTTCTTATTTTTTTGAAATATACGCCCACAATTCTTTGGCCACATTTTACTGCCCCACCCGTTTTTGCTGTCACGTACGGTCCATGCCTTCATTGTTAGGAGAGCAGCTCTTCGCATACCTGTCGGGTAGTGTCCGCATTTTGCGTTGTAGCGTGACTGTCCATCTAAGTCTGACGACAGCTATCTGCGGTAGGTTGTCTACTGAAGTTTCCACGGCTAATGAGGAAGTTCATGCACTCAATCGACTATCATCAGAACTACAGTAGGTGGGCTTACTCATGAAATGTCAACCGAAATTCTGAAGCGCGTTTTCGTCTCAAAAAGGTTAATTAAGTCGGTTTGTAAAACTAGTCAGCCTGCAACATAAGTCGATAATAATTCCGTCACCTCAGGATGCCGGTCTTCGAACGAACTTCTTTTCAGTTGCATGCAAGATCCATGCTCCGTAAAAAATGACTACTTAAGTAGCATGATTTTTTCTCATCGATTTTCGATTCCCCTAAAAGTCCAATTATATTTCATGGAAAACATGCACAAAAATATTCATTCGGTAAAAAATCGCGTCCTCTTCCAATCTTATACTTGAAGGAAGCGTATAATTCGGTTTTCAATAACTTTTCCAATTCCCGAATAATTTTGAACCCACTCTACCGTTACACCTGGATTCAGAGTTTCCAAACTACAAGCCGTATATTTTCCGCGTACGGAAAACCACACATTTCTCCACGGTAGTGAAGGGGGACCGTATAGGGTTCATAAAATTAAGCAGTGGAGTTTATCGATATTAACTTTACAAGCCACATTTGTAAATGCAGTGACATGACGATTTATGAACGGCCATTTCACGGTATTTAAAAGTCCCACAATTAGAAACTTTTTAACACCGAATTACGTCCCTCCTTGAGTATAAAATTAAAAGAAGACGTAATTATCTACTGAATGAGCAAAAGAATGAACATTTTTGTACATGTTTTCCATGAAATATAATTGGACTTTTAGGGGCATCGAAAATCAATGAGAAAAATTTATGCTAAATAAGTAGCCACTTTTTACAAAGTGCAAAAAAGGATTCCAAGTGTCAGCGCAACCAGTTTCTATTACTTATTCCTCTATCTCTCTTTTTCGCTTTTTATTGCTCTCTCTTTCTCTCTGTCAGCAGCCAGTTTGGCAGGTGTTCGATTGGACCAACTGTCAACGTTTTTTGCCTGCACCCAATATGCTGCCCGCAACTCAGTGTAAACTCACTAACTTAGTTATGTTTGGCGTGTGCAGCCAATGCAGTCTCAACGAATCTAGTCCGGATGGTCATAATAGAGCCGGCGACCGTAAATCCCCCCCCCCCGACCAAGTAGCATACGAGCTATGAGGTCTTCAAGAAGGAGACACGATCGCTGGGACAAGAGCTTTATTAGCCTGGCGTTTCGGATTCCTGCTCGAATCCATCATCAGAGACAAAAAGCAGAAACGGGTGGTTGTTGCACAAGGGGCTGTGGTATTTAAAGGATGCAGTAGCCATGCTACCACATACCTATGAACATTCACGGCTCCCCCCTTCATAAGGGATCGTTACACCTGGTGTGATGACCGACATTCGCGTCGTAAATTGCTGCAATTTCATCACGTGCGTTGAATGTTGGCGTGATAATTGCTCGACCATCTGACGCACCGACCCCGGTGTTGGGAAAAGTGTCCACTTGTGCGCTCCTCGCATGGCTTGTTACTCCGCCTAGGCGTATTCTCAGCTGTATAAAAATGATGTGAATTAGAAGTCATTAGGAGCGAAGAGACGAGTCCCAGGAAGTGGCCTTGAAGAAGGAGACATGATCGCTGGGACACGAGCTTTATTGGCCTCTCGCAAGAGGTGATATCCGCGTGAGCCGAGGGCTACTTTAATCATGGTTTACTGGCCCCCAGTCCATCAACAAGTGCAACGGTCTTCCCATTCCATACTCCGTGCTGAGATTACTCCTAGGCGGAGTAACTAGCCATGCGGCGGGCGCAGAGATGAGCACTTTTCCCAACACCGGCGTCGGTGCGTCAGATGGTCGACCATCGTGTAGACACCAGAGCGGCCTTCAGAGTGATTTACAAGGTCCCATCAAGCTATCCAAAACTACTTGGGTAGCGCTTGTTGGCTACGGCAAAGGCGGCTGTAATCAGGCTACGCGGACCAGTCCTATGTGCACACAAGAATTTCATACAGGTCCAACAGTTGCCAGGGCTCAAAGCCGCCAGGCCAGCTACCCGCATGTAATTACCTTCGCCGGGACCCGCCTTCCCCCTGGCGCTGACTGGAATTGTGGTGTTTCACTCTCCCCTCCCCTCCCCAAACCCGAGCTACAGCTTAATTATCTACTAGCCCGTATTTTTAATTCATTACTTCAATAGCCATATAAATGTAAAGGCCTGGAAATCCTATGTCTATTTGGTGCTATCGTCAAATTCTACCTGTTTCCTGACCTTGTCCTTGGACGGTCCTCTCCGGGAAAATACTGCCCCGAATTCTCAATTTATTTTGTTCCTTCCTGAGTTCCCTCTTTACCGGAAAGGATCACAGTGTATGTTTTGTCTATTAGGATCGCGAATGATGAGGACAGTCTGCCATCTCATTAATACAACCGTCAACCTTCGGGGATACGCGATCTTCTCTTCAATCGTGGCAAAGTTGTCGCTCAGGCAATGGTGTGTTTGCCTTGTGATGCAGGCTGGGGTGAATATTAAGTAATTCGCACAGCTCGAGGACGTGTCCGCTATAGCTTATAGGTATAACAGCTGCGCAAATCTGATAAGGAGGGATGTTGGTGCTTATACCAGTTTCGCAGTAAAGGAAAGTTATGTGTTCCAGTTTGGAGGGTTAGTCAGAGCGCCGTGATGAAACAGGCTTGACAATAACAGTTCTGGAGAATAATTTTGCGTCACTATGGCGTTGTAATTCTGTCGACTCTTAGTCAAACACCATATCCGTGGCAAGGACAGGCGCCAGCGATTTAGAAATTTTAATCGGGTTTGATGCCTCTGTCAGACATCTCTGTGGGACGTCTATCACAACTCACATGGAAGTCCGCCTGTGTATGTTCCGTGGTGCAAGCTCGTTAAGCGTAACGTCCAGGAGGTTTATTGCTTCACTAATGTTGGTCAACGGCGCCGAGACAGAGTGCATTCAAAGAGATTTTCATTGACTTACAAATTGTGACGCCACAATTACGCATTCTTGCTTCCTGCTGTTGTGTGCCATCAGGTTCTAAAAACTCAAAGCAGCCTTGGACTTGAGCCCGATTCACTAGCCACAACGCCTAAAATCGTTAACGTAATTGCGACGACAAAGTGTGTGCGTTTAAGCCGTCTTACAGGCATGTCCGATCTGTGAGCTTTGCTTTGCCGTCGCTCCGTGGCAGAGCTTTGGGCTTCTAGACCACGGACGCTGAGTAAAAAACGCAGACCTAGCCGACCATGGTTTTAGCTATGGTTGGTTGATGAGACCAAATGAGCAGGCAATAACCACTCCCATCTGCCTCTTTTGTTTGCTACCCTCTCTCAATAAATGGCTACCGACAACAGTTCGACCGTCGGTTTCGATGATGTTCATCCTGTGGCCCACAACGGGATGAGAGCAGGGATGGTGACTTGCGCGTGAATCAGTTTATAGGGACGACGGACTTGCACAGCATCTACTGCACTCTCCTCCCCCGCCCGGACCCCGTGTCAAGTTATAGTCAAGAAGGCTGGAGGCGGGAAAGGGCGCGGGCGGCTGGCGCACCATCACACTCCCTCGTCCACAACAACACTTGACCACGATTTTGACTAACAGAAAAAATGCGGGACGGC
>CACRXP010000386.1:325038-337191 GCA_902702965.1 Spirometra erinaceieuropaei | reverse complement strand
CGTTTGTTGTGGATGCAAATTTCCAATAACACCCGTCAGAATCCGATGTAGCCCCTGTGTTGGTCTCTCACATCCACCTCATAGTCTGTTTTAGGTGCATAAGTGGCTACCAATCGTCATGCGACCTTCATAGCACTAGGAATCATTTCAAACCATGCGCTTAAACAGTCAACTGAACCACCGACAGTGGTTGTCTACCTGACATTCAATTTCTGAATACCAGCGACTGTGTAGACTAACATTCACACCAGATCTAATTACTTTGCCGATAGATATGAACAGGCAAGTTCCAGGAAGCAGTTCAGAAGAAGAAGTATTGCTTACCGGAACAAGAGTTTTATTGCCCTGACCTGTCGGATTCTCACTCGAACCCAGCATCAGAGACAGTCGCTGATAAGGCCAGTGAAGGTCCAAGCAGTGAGTAATTATAGGACGTAGTTGCCGTGGCATCACATGCGTACTATAGTTGGCGACTCTGGCGATCACTGCTAGGGGGTCATAATTGATGCGGTGATAGTTTGTCAGTCTGTCTCCTAGTCGTTAATGGCCACAAATTCATCATCCGCGTTGGATGCTGGCTTGATAATGACTCAATAATTGGGATCGCTCTCACTGGAATGGTTGCCCTCCCGCGCCCCCTTCACGTGACTGGTTCCCCTGCCAAAGGAAAGTCTCGGCACAGAACACTGTGGCGCGGAGTCATCGCGCATGATCCGCAGCACCTGTCCACAATGAGGGATGTAGTCCAGGTCGCCGAGGCAGCGTACGTTCAAAACCTCGGTCTTTCTCTAGTCAGGAGCATTAAGTAGTCACGTTTCGCGGCTGGCTGGTTCGGAGCGAAGCCACGTTCTTCGGAATCCTTGTCTATTCTGAACCGCCCGGCGAGACTAGAAACTCCGCAGAACCCGACAGAACATACTGCACTCCAGTTTCATCTAGGGGTTTATTCTTTGCTGACATTAGCCAATCACTTACACGGGAAAAAGGAGAAAAAAGTCAGCTGCCCTCGGCTTCTCACCAGACAAGAGGAGGCGGCCGATTTTTTGATGTGAGACCGTCGCGCCCTACTTTCATCTTTCCTGCGTTCTGTTTCAGAACGAATTTTCAACAGGAAAAGTTGCATGGATCCTATCCTGCCGGTTTGGGGCAGAACTGGCAGTCTGTGTTCTGTCTAGCCCTGTTACTTCCACCGTCGCAAACTACGACTCCCATCCCGTGTCCCACGAAGTGGACGCGGCGCCGCTGAGTTGCGTCTGGATTAGTTTCTAGTGGGGTAGACTTGCGCTGCGTCTACCGCACTCTCTGATGCCACATTCATTCAATGGAAAGACAGTGTGAAATTGGTAAAGTCGACAACATGAAGTTAGGGAGGAGGGATTAGGTTGGAAAGCCTTTATTGATGAGAAAATGAGTACAGGAGGCTCTGTAAGCAGTTGCCGCGAGCTACCTCTCCGGGTCCGTTGTGTCGGTGTCCGCCGTTGAGGTTATCAGCCACAGGGGGTGTGTGTGTACCTTTGCCCTTAAGGCCCGCCAGCCAATCAGAGAAGTAACAGCGTTGGCTGGCTTGGAGCTCCTGAGAGGTTAGTGACTAGTTTCGCGTGCTCGCAGCAGTTAGTCGACAGGGAGCGTGAGACGGCAGAGGGGCGGATAGACAAAGCGATGAAGGTCAAGGGACGGACAGTCAAACCAATGTCGAGACGAACAAAGGCGAGGTGGTGAGGCCAAAGAGCCCGCCTATGCGGGTCACACGCGATCTGGTCTTAACTACATGCACAAGGATGCAATAAGGTCCCATTAAGGAATAGCCCTCGCAGTTTGACTTTCAGTCCTCCAGTCATTTCGAATGCCTCTAGTCGGCCACTTTCGAATCTATCGTACGGATATCGTCAAACCGGCACCCGTAGTCCCGACATAAACTGGTCACACATGCCTTATCACCTTACAATACCCCCGGGACATTTAGACACCACATGGGTCTGGCTAATCATGTGCATTTCCACAGCAGGGGAATTCATCGCACTGTCATCGTAACAAACCTGCATTTCACGCCTGAAAATTCACCTTCTAAAACCACCACCACCACCACCACCACCACCACCACCACCATCACCACTACCAACGTTGCGACCACTTATAGTCTGCCACGTCGCAAGTTCGATAACCATAGTCCCATCCTGTCCCTACTGCCAACTCACATTCACGTCTTGCACTGACCTTGTCAGTCACTTGCAAATAAATAGCACGGGGGCTGACGTACGAATATCAGAAACCCCAAAATAAACCTATCGCATCCGCCGCATCTGCACAGACTGCTCAAGGATATTGCACTACTGAATAGGCCTATTCGGCCATGTATGCCTTCGGGATATCCGGCAGCAAAACACCACAGGCCATACCCCATCAACCCGACTCACCCCACCTGCATGTACACCACATACTAAAAGCCTCACAACAGCCAACACGAGGGCAGAATATATACCGCCCGCGGCAACAGGAAGCGTGCTTTCTGGAGCAAGCTGATGCCTGACCAGAGGTTGCGCGGCATCTGTAGACGGGCTACCGAACGCTTGTCAGCCACGGCACCAATCCCAGCATCGGATGAGTTGCAGACTCGGACAGTCAACTGTTGCAGAAGAAAGGGAAGATAAACTGCGAGTCCGACAGAGGGGAAAGCCTTCTCATGACAGCGCATTCCTTAAACCTATCGCGACACACTAAAAGTGTGGCGTTGAAGGCTGCCAACTGATGAGATAATTCAACCATCACAGACAACTCTTTATGTGTGTTTGCGTGCATTTACACACACATACGACAGTTCGACTGCCGTTGCCGACGATGTCCACCAATTTCTCCACAGCAGGGTGAGAACAGGCGTGGTGACTTGCGAGGGAAATAATTTAGAGTGATAATCGACTTTTGCTACATCTGCATGCACCCTCTCCCCCTCTCCACCTGGGCCCAGTGTCAAGACATAGTCAGGAAGATCGGAGATGAGAGATGCCACAAGTGACTGGCTCGACGTAAACCTGCATCTAGGTGTACCACTAAACTGCATCGCACTCTCTCCTCCCCACCTAGACCCGGTGTCAAGACAGAGTCAAGAAGACCACAGACGGGTAGGGCGTGGGTGGATGGCGCGGCCGAGCCCGCACCTTGACGTTCCACTCCACCCCCTGGTCCACACAACAAATGACCAGGATTTTAACCAACAACAGCAACACCACGACGGGTTAGAGGACAAGGTTGACTGGGCAGCCATGCTCACGACCTTTATATCCTGTAGGAGTGCAAACGCATCTGCTGGTAGGGAGCCAGATGTCAGAGAACTGCCAGCGCATACCAGGCTGCGAGGGCCATGGTTTGCTGATCCTGGAGGGCAAATAATCCCAACCACATTCGTGGTCGACTTCAAGTTAGTTTAGAGGAGGAGTCAGTTTTGGCTACTTGCAAGGTGCCCACTGAGATCCGGTTTGGTAGGCACACGATCTATGACAGTAATAAAATCGATTGGAACGCCGGCTTTCGTCGGAAACAGAACTTTCCTACTAACTCGTTGTTTCCGGCCATTCAGGTTAAATGCATCTCTCTCTCTTCAAACACAAGAATTTTATAACGGCAGGGCTGACGAGTAAGTGACTAACTCCAGTTTGTATCCTGTCCCAAACGGTGTCAGAATCACCAGAAAAGCCAAATGTTAAGCCCAGCTAGGGCTGTTTTGCCTCGTGACCTCAGATTGCCTTCAAATTCCCATTTTTATATCTGGAGCGAATGCGAGCCAAGGGGTACCTGGAGCAGACCTTGCAGCCTCATTTCTCATTCAGGCACCTGCGGGCTGCCTTGGTAGTGTAGGACATGACGGCCCGAACATGTCTGTCAGATTTCGACTCATTCAATCATTCATTTTGGAACTGTATTTAGGTCAAGGCTTCTCGATCTGGGCAATCGGAAAACGAGACATGGATCACCTCAGTGTCTGGTGATATATGACACCGGCCACATACCAGAACCATTTAGACAGTGTTCGTCAAAATGACTACAGGAAATGTATTGTTAAATAAATAGCGTCAGCCTTCATAAAAATGGCACAAACCGACTGAAGTGACACCTAAAGCCTGGGCAGTCTTTTTGGTTTCAAAGTACCGTAGATGGGTCTGTGCACTTTCAACAAAAAAATCAGCATGTTGCGCTGCACGAAGCACTTGACGACTTCTTATGGTACTTCTCACTATTGCACCATGCCTTGAGTCCTTCTAGCTGGAGGTGCATTTAATGGTTTCAATCCGTGTTTCATGCTTGTCGGTCGGCTTGTGGTTTAACCAAATGTGGTTTTCATGTCTCTCCCCTTGAAACTTTGACCCATCCAGCATTCCATAATGAGCTTGCATGGAAGGAATTATTTTAATAAACATATTGGAGGTGACGATGGTAGGTATATATCGGTCGATCGGTGCAAGTCACCGTCACCAGCTGGGGATACTCTGATCCAGAACTACGCGTCCGAAGATTGAATCCTAGTTGCGAAATTACGGCAAGTAAACCACAAACGGCCGTTCGCTCTGTCGGTAAACATCACTCAGTTATTGATTGCCGAACACCACGCGACCGCCCGTGTCTACCGTAAAGCCGCAACTCCAAGGCAATGCTAAAATGCCCATTTTCGTTCTGCAATCGGGTAGATACACTATTGTCGATAGAAGCGAAGAAGCGAGTTCCAGGAAACGATCGTCGGAACAGGAAGTTTGTTGACCTGACGTCTCGGACTTTCGCTTAAAATAATAATAATAATAATAATAATAATCAGCATCATAGGTTAATCTGGAAGCAGCTAGACGAACGTGAAGAAGAAGTAGTAAGGAGGAATGACACTAGCTCATTTGACGGGACCCAACATATTTTCTAGTTTGACGAGACCGAAATTCTCGCAAGGGATGACAATCACGTGGGCTACGGAATGTCTCAGTCTTGCTTCTCCGGCCCGCAGTCGATCAACAGGCGCAATGATGAAATTGCGACCATTAACGACTCAGATGTGGACTAGAAATAACTGATCGCATCATCTACGGCCCCGAATGATGTATGTAGTTGCTGATCATTATAGTAGGAATGCGGCTGCATGGAAACTGTGGTTTATAAAGACTGCACTATTATTGTCTCCATCATCCTAATCTGCGACTACCTATGATGAGGGTTTCACTTGAGAATCCGAAAATACGGACCAAGAAACTTCTTGTTCCAGCGATTTCAGCTGAAATACTCCCGGCCTTGTACGAACTCTCTAACTCATTGATAGGAGAATTGCTCTACGATCAATTGACTGACTTTTCGGATCTCGGATGTGCAATCTGGAATTGGGCAATTGCTGGCTGATAACACATAAGCCAGAAATGGCCGTTTGATATCCTTGTCTTCGTCAGCAGATATTTCTCAATAATTGGCTTATCGTAACTATGCGGCTGTATGTGTGACCCTCTGTCAATGATCACAAGGAGCTGCTCATTTGCATGCAGCCAAGATATATCAATTCACAGCATTCCCCTATAGCTTGGTCGTGCTTGTTATTACACTGAAAATCCGCACACAACTGTTGAAGAAGCCGCTAATGTGTTGGGACAAACGATACAGTTTGATTTATACTCGAAGACGTCCGTCGGTTATTTTGTTTCAAGGAGCAGTCCTGAGGGTGCCCGCCCAAAGTGCTGTCATATTGCCTCTTATTTTCCACTAATTGTGTTGTTTCAATAAAGGACGTCACTTCGAATATGACGAAAAATTGCATGAATAGCATATCACGGTTAGAAAGCTACGAAAAGCATCCCACTGAAAGATGGCTAGACAAAAAGGCGAGCTTATCGCCGCCCACTAAGGTCGTCGGATTCGAAATCGTTAAAATGTTACCAATAAGGTACTTTAAAGGATTTATGACAATCGCTCAAACCAAGGAATGTACAAACCCAGCATAGTACCAGAAAATATCAGTTAAAATTGCAATAAATGTTGACCGAAATTCTGAAATGTGTTTTTTATCGGGAAGAAATAGTTAAATGAAGTTGTAACGGCGATTGTCATACAGCGTAGTTTCACTGTATTTCAGTCATGCTACGATGTCGGCTTTGAATGCGTTCTTGACCTGTCGCTTGACTGAGAAATCACGCAACATTTCCACCCTCGTCTGTAATGAAGAAATGCAAGGGTCAAGTGGTATGATGAAGATGTTTGTAATCTGTTGTTATGGCTACATCAGTTTGCCGCTACTGTAGCGGTTACGTGACAACAGCGGAAACGGCGCATGCGATCACGACAAAGTCGGGTATCGCTAAATGGCCCATTGTACATTGAGAAGGAACCATTTATCATAACTCTCAGTCTCACAGTCACTTTCAATACTCCCACGCGAACGGGCTTATCCCGTCGAGTTGCAACCTTTCACGTCGTGATGGATTCAAGCGCGTCAAGCTTATTAAATCGACGAGTTCGCTGATTTGTCGTTCAGATGGATGCTCCAGTGTCAACTCTCTCTCCCTTCCCCCATGCACCAGTCGACTGTCCGAACCTCAGATAACGAACTAAACACCCTCTACCCTCAGAGAAGGGGAGATTTCTTTACATTGTACCAGTTGGCATTTTCTAGATTTTACCGCCAGGGTTCCTTGCCGTGAGAGAGAGCTGTATCAGCCTATTGCTTGGACTGTTAGTATTCTGTCGACTGCGAATATCCAAGTTTGCGCGCCAGATGGGAGCAGGTATTAAATAGTATTCCCATTCGCGGATGCGTTGCAAGGTCGAAGTGAACTCCTTCGAGGACTATCCTAAATTTACGGCTCTGCCTCAATCTCGCTTTTAATTTGAATAGCCGTGCTATATATATCTGGCCTAAGCAGGATTCTGCTTCTTACGACCCCCTTGAGTTTTAAGTGGACATATCAACGCAATTAAGGTCGTTATTTTGTGAGAGTTAAATTATCAGTTGAAAAAAAATAATGGTAGGCTCGTTCCGAAGGCCAGCCCTGAGGCCGAACAAATGGCTACGGCCTGTAGCCCCGATAATAAACGTCGGTTTATTGCAGTTCGGACAAAAATGACGCCGCCTCTATTTGGCAGTCGTCACGGCCCTCTGTCCCGAAGCTAAGACAAAACGTCCGTGCACACGTTTCCGGAAAAAAAAAGAAACCTTGCGACTTTCTAAGGAATGGCCAATGGCATTTGGTTAACTCAAGGTTAATGTGTGTGTGTGTGTGTGCAGGGTGTGTGCGTCTCTTGCCTAAATGCTTGTGCCAATTCTGCGGTGAGACAAACCTGGGCACATACTGGCTAATGGTAATCATTAGTGGGATTATACTGAGTCTGTACGAGCCCGTTACTATTGTCTTACATGAGTGTGGCATGCATCAGACGGAGTCAACATGCCCCGCCAATCAGATGCCTAGTTCTTTCATCAGCCGGTCGAAGGGCTCGGAGAAGTGACCAGTGCATGGGGAGTGGGGAGAGTGAAGCGAAGACGACTAGAAGATATCCCCCATAGGAACAACTGTATACTACACAAGGCTGCTTTTCTGTAAAAAAATTTACGCATAGGTTAACACCGCGCTCTCTTAAGGACGGGGTGAGAGGACGTAGTTTCCGACGGTCGTGTTATTGTATATGTCGGGTAATAGTTTCTGAGCAGAAAATAGAGCATTATTTATTTTGATCAGTTTTCTACTGACAATAGTAATGCTGATTTATTTACAGAATAAGGTTGGTCCAATGTCGGATGTACCACAATATTTGGCTGAGCTCTCGGCTCTTACTTCGGTCCATCATCAGCGGACTTGAGATCGTAGTACTAAAGTTGCGGCCATATCTAAGCCGTCTCCGTACTCAGAACAAATCAGCGGACAGCATGCCTGTTGGACCGATTATGCCCGATGGCGGTCAACGAGTCGGCCGTTTGAATTAAAGGCTCGATGACCAACTGACCCGGGGTCAAAGATAAAGTCACTCAGGCCTAGCTTTTCGGTGTGGCTGATTGCATAATAACTTTTGACAGTACGACATGGTTGGAGTTGAAATCCAGCCCAAGAACACTTTGTTAGCATTTGACCTAGCAATATGAACATTCGAAGGCGTCATCTCCACTTACGGCAAAGACAATTCTCTTTAAAAAGTACGGGACAGCGACAGTCACCGGAAGAGAGTAGGAATTGCATGCCCTGGCTTTTTGTGGGAACTTTGCAACGGTCAAACACTTTGTAATTGTCTGAAACTCATTTTCCACTGGTATAGCAAAAACAATCATGCGTTTTTATTCCGTCCGCGCATGTTATTCCTCTTCGTGTAACTGTTTTTATTTCACTGGTTCCAAAAGAGTTATTTATGACTGAAAAATAGAGGCGAAGTTGTGCTTTGAGCGAAAAACAGGCCTACTGTCACCCGGACGACGAAAAAACTATATCCGAAACAGAAGACTGCATTAAACGGATAAAACAGAATATACGAGCGGTCACGTCCATCGAAAAACTATTCTGGATAAATTGTCAAACCAAGATCTCCTTCTACAACGAAAGCACAGCGGTAAAGCTTCCCACCACTTTGTAGTTATTGGTAGGACTGACTTATGTGGACGTATAAACAGGTCATGAAAACTGTAACCGCCTGGTGAACGGGTGGCTTTGAGCCAACTTCCGGTAAGTTAAGGGTCAGGTTCAAGGTTAGGGTTAGAGTTAGGTTAAGGATTGGGCTTAAGGTTAGATTTAAACCTAGTGGTAACGTAAGCCAGCATCAGGGTCAGGGTTACTGTAGGGGCTAGTGTCAACTGCCGAGTTAAGGCTTAAGATAGGATAAGAGTCAAGATTAGGACAACGGTTTAATTTTGTGTTAGTGTTATTAGTTGGGTTAGAATTCAGAGTACCTTGCCCCTTCCGGAATTATGCGCAGGTTCACCTATGTTACTTGGGTGGGGTGTGCTTATTCGCATGTCCTGTTTAGTGGCCCAAATACGTCAGTCACGCGGAACGAGTGGTGCAAAATGACTTCTTGCGCGTTCTATCACGGAGATGTCGTTTACCATTTATGTAACTCATGAAACGAATTCATGAAGACTGGTCTTTTTTGTTAAAAGCCTTATGCAGGAACAAGGTATGACACCAAGGCGAGAATCGTTAGACTAATGGAAAAATATAGGCGAACATGTGAATAACAGGTTCTTGTTGCAAAGAGAATTAAATGCCACCGTTAAAACGTGAGTCGTATTAGCCTGTGCTTTCGGCTGCAATCGATGCTCTAGTGATTGCGCATGCTACTTCTTTGCTAGTTAGGATGACTTCGCTCTGCGTTTTCGTCGAAGGATGGTTAATGACATCTATTTTAAATTTTTATTTGAATTACCCACGACCCTGAAGGGATTCGGAGTCATCGATGTCTCGGCATTTTCCTCAGGGATTGTACTGTTGCTCCGAAAAATTGGAACTCATTACTGACCTGCTATTGTATCTAGAGTTCGTTCACTTTAACGATCGCCAGTTGCCTTTATGCAATTGGAACCAAACTCGTAAGGTGTATATTCATTCATAGAACGGAAGTTCTGCTGACGCACAATGGTTGACAGTTCGAAAATTCTCAAATCCATATGCAGACAAGTCAGTTAGACGGAAAAGCTTTGCTGAGATGCGAGGGTGTACTAGCGGCTCAGCAAACAGCTGCAGCTGTTCGTGCCGATGAGGTTGTCGGATGAAGCTCCGTAAGTGTGTGCTATGCGTGGGATCAGCAAACCATGGCCCTTGCAACCTGGTATGCGCTGGCAGTTCTCTGACACCGGGCTCCCTGCCAGTAGATGCGCTTACGCTCCCACGAAGTGTACAGGTGATGCGCATGGCTGCCCAGTCATCCTCCTACTTCTGACCCGCTGTGGTGTTGCTGTTATTGGTTAAAATTTTGGACATTGGTTGTGTGGACCAGGGGGTGTGGAATGGAACGCCAAGGTGCGGGCTCGGCCGCGCCATCCACCCACGCCGCACATGGTAGACATTGTCGATAACGATGGTTGAGCTGTCAGGGTCTGCAAACCGAAAGCTGCAAACTTGCCACGTAAGAAAAATCATACACTACTCGGTGCGATTGAGACAACTTACAGGGTTTATAAGACTTCGCAGTGGAAAGAGAACATTTTGCATAATTCATGCGGAACAGTAACAAACGGACAAATACAATACTATTGGAGGAGACGTTCCACGGTTTTAAAGATATCAAAATAGCCAACTCAATTTAAGCTCAGAGATACCGCTTTTTAAAATGTGAAACTAACAAAAATATGTAATTAACTGCCAAACGAGTACAGAACGTATGCCTCTGTGCATGTTTTCTACAGGATATATTTGAATTTGCAAGGGCATCGAAAACCGATGGCAAAACTTCCTACAACTGAAGTGGTCATTTTTTGTCGGGCGTAATATTTACAGGTGACCGGAAAGACGCATATTTAAAAACCGGCATCCGGATGTGACTGAGATATTTTAGTATTATGCTGCACAATAATCAATCTTACAGGGGGACACAATTAACCCTTGCCGGTCGAAAACACATTTTAAAATATCGGTTGACATTTCGTGAAATCAGCCCTCTAGTGTAGCATCGGCTAGCCTCGCGAGCCTCAAAGAACGGAATAGCGACTACATGGCGTAGCTGGTAGACGCAACTGCGACGGCGCACGACATGACGTGCATCTGACGTGAA
Organism: Spirometra erinaceieuropaei; assembly: GCA_902702965.1. Lineage (NCBI taxonomy): Eukaryota > Metazoa > Platyhelminthes > Cestoda > Diphyllobothriidea > Diphyllobothriidae > Spirometra > Spirometra erinaceieuropaei. The sequence continues at coordinate 326,484 of CACRXP010000386.1, read as the reverse complement.
TTTAAGGAAGGGGAGGTTTTAGCCCGTACTGCGGGAGATGTTTTGTTGAGGTAGTCGGTGCCAAAGACTGGTTAGGTGTCGACACCAAAAAATTACTTTAAATCAAACCAAAGCAGTCTGCAGAGAACTTGTAAGCTGCGATAAACAACGGTGCTACATATGAAGACTGTGTGGTCTAAAAATTACAGACATGAAAGCAGAGCCTGTGGCCTGTGGAGTACCAAGTTGACCTGCGAAGGAAAAGCCTTGTTGAATAGGAACAGATTGTCAGCATGGCTGCCCAGACATCCCCGTCGTCTTTCCCGTTGTGGTGTTGTAGTTGATAGTTTAGATCCTGGTCAGTTGTTGTGTGGCCCCCAAGCTGGCCACGCGGTAGATGCGGTGGAGCTGCACGGGGATTCTGTCAGGCGTTATCGTAATGCACACCATAATAAATGCTAACATTCCGGAGTGCGGTGACAGACCCAGTTGCCGGCTGAGGTCGGGCATATTAGAACCCCTGCCGTCCATCCCCCCCATTTTTGTTGTTGGATAGAATCCCGGTTAGTTGTTGTGAGGGCCGGGGGTGTGGATTGGAGCGCCAAGGCGCGGACTCGACCGTGCCATCCACCTGTGCCCTTCCCACCTCCAGTCTTCTTGACTCTGTCTTGACACGTGGCTCAGGTGGGGGAGGAGGAGAGAGCGCGGTGCAGTGTAACGGCACATCTATGTGCAGGTCCACGCCGTGCCAGTCACTTGTGGCATCTCCTGACTATGTCTTGACACTGGACTCAGGTGGGGGATGAGGGGGAGTGCGGTAGATGCTGTGCAAGTCTGCTACCATTATAAACTTCAGTAAAGGACACAAAGTCGATTGACCTCGAACTCCTGCCATGCTATTGCTATGTTTAACGCAGCCCCATAATCCAGTATGAGGCGGACAGAAAGGCGGCCCGAAGAAACCACTTTTGCAGCAAAGACCCGGTGTTATAAAAAGAGGAAATGAAAATGGTACGTCGTTTTTGTTATCAGACAACACGCCTAAATCTTCTAGGACTTTTATGACGCAATATTATGCACATCAAATAGTCTGAGTTCAAGGAGTATAAAAAAGAAGTTTCCATCCATGTCATGTTTCTTTAGGCAATAAAGTTGAAATGCAGCCTTACCCTTTAAGCTGTAAAACGAAGGTGGATTGCATTAGGGTCAAGATAGAAATGGGAGTTTCGGGAAACTAGTGGGTTCTACAAACTTAGAAAAAAAAATAGATTCCACTGTACGGCGTCTTGCTGTAGGGTTCCCTGCATATTTTCTGCCACTTTATTGCTAAAACATTATCATACGGGGCAAACGTGGTAATGAAGACAAAAATACGGTGCGTGACCGAACTCATGAAATGCTGACCAAAATTCTGGAATACGTTTCCGATTAGGAAGGATTACTTAAGTGGGGTTGTTACACTGATTA
>CACRXP010000386.1:277956-315617 GCA_902702965.1 Spirometra erinaceieuropaei | reverse complement strand
TGCAGGGAGGCTAAGACGGATCAAACACACACACACGCACACACACAAAGCTCCAGAGATAAATACTGGAAATGAGCATAGTCACTGAACTGGGGTTTTGTCGGTGCACTGGAATAAACAAGTTCTTTTGTGGTATCGATTGCGTACTTTTTTGCACGACCATATTAGTAAGTTTATTCGTTACGCTAGCGACAGTAAACACTAACAGCATTGAGAACGAGTTAGCGCGAGCGCTGACGCAAGGGCCTTATTCGGCGGACTTTTCGGATTCATACTCGAACCCAGCATCGGAAACGGACAAAGCAGGGTTGCAATACTTATGAGAAATAGTCGTTATACTACAGCATGCCTGCGAAAATTAATTGATCCCCCCATCGAGGATGGCTGTTATTCCTGTATCACTTGCTTGCCGGCCAGCATCCGAGTCGTTATTCACTACAATGTCATAATTCCTGTTGGATGTTGGCGTGATTATTACTTGACCACATCTGGCTCATTGACACTGGCGTTGGAAACAGCACTCGCATGCACGCTCCTCGCATGGCTAATTACTCTACCCAGCCTAAGTCTCAACACCAAATGTTGGAGGAGGAGGCCGCTGCGCCTAGTGCAAGACTAGGCACCAGTGAATCATGACTCAAGCAGCCCTCAGTTAACGCGACTGTCACCCCCAGTGAGAATTTCGGCCTCGTCAAACTTGAAGGTGTGGCGGGGTTTCGTTGAATGATCCGCGACTTAGGAGCTGGCGTAATTTCCTCGCAATACCACCATTATCCGCATCGAAAGCAGTCTTCTGGTTCTTTTGACGTAATTGTTTTGTCCCCTACGACACCAGATTTGACAAAAGACTGCAGTCGCTTCTTGCCGTGGGGAGTGACTCTTTCGATTTTATTATCTGACGTCAGATGGTTTCATCCCGTCTGTGTGCAGGTCCGACTCCAAGTAGTGCGAGATGGCGGCTGACGGCTCCGAGATAGCTGGTCGAAATTTTGGGCCGGTTTGATTGGATCACTCGTCTCTTTCGCGCATACACCTGCTGACGAAGCTGAGCTGGTAATCATTCGCTCTATGCACCTGTCGAATAGATTAAAATCCAGCAGCCTTGTCTTCCGATCCGCTGTAATGCGTCGAAGCACGCTGTTATAGCGTCCTTATGCAACTGCGTTTGTGGCTGATTGGATGTTGGTTGCTGAAGTTACGTACTTGCGTCGTACTTGTCACTTCCATGAAAACTGGTGTTTAGGTCACTGCAATCATTGCGGTAGATGAGGACGTCAAGGAAGACTAACCTGTTGTCTTCTTCCTCCTCCTCCTCCTCCTCCTCCTCCTCCTCTTCCTCATTCTCCTCCTCCTCCTCATCCTCCCCTCCCCCCTCCTCCTCCTCCTCCACCACCATTGTAAATTATATATCCATGTAGACGACGTTGAGACTTGCTTCGAATACCGGCACCTGATCCCGCCTGATGACGACGAAGGTAGTATTCGCATAGCAAGCCCAGAATTTTGATCTGTGGTGTCGAAAAACCAGTGACTTCTACTGTTGTAGGACCGACTGGGCCATGAGTCCTGGCATCGGCGAAACCACTGACTTATCCATCATCTGCTCGCAAATTATTTCGTCGCATGACCTTCCCAGTACTCATATTTACGTTTGTGCAGCCAGAATTTGTTGGCAATGAGACAATGTTAAATTCGAAGAAGGCTTCCAGTCCATCCAAACGTAGGGGAAAAATACCTTAGACATTCGAAAATGAGAAAGTAGGTGCGCACTGTTCGACTTACTTGGCATGCCTTCCAGGCGGGGAACTTTGTCTAAACAAGCTCGAATTTTGACCCACCAAAGGAACCTAAAATTGGAAAATAAGCCAAAATGTTATTTTGGGAAACTCTGACCGGCATGTCCAGTTCAACGTGGAGGAAATTTCCAATTGCACGTTACAAGACTGCGCAACTTTCAACAAGTACAAAGACATCATTTGTTGAAAAGATTCTTTTGCTAATTTTGCAGCTGAGTTCGTCATTGTGCATGCAGCTATGCAAAGAGTAGGTCATAATCGAATGTCATAGTATGCAATTAGTTGCGGAATCCAAGACACTGCAGGTGCATTTCTAGAATTCAGTGGAGAGAACTGAGCACTTGTGTCCACTGCAAGGCCAGGAAAATGCGTGAATCAGTGTCTGATTTCTATAGCTCCTTTTTCGAGGGGTATCAGGAAGGAAAATTCAGAAATAATTTTTTTCTGTAAACTGAGGAGAATGTTTGCAGAGATGGAATCTATTTAACTGGTAATTAGGAATGTTGATAGCAGAAGACCTCGGTTAGGTGGTTACACCAGGCGTGCAATGGTTGCCTGTACCCGGTGCATGGTCGATGTAAATGATTTACGGTGTGCGTGACAACTCCTAACGTGCATGTGCGAATTACAAATCGCACTACCTTTAATCCAGAAAATTATGAAAACTGCGGATGAAATTATCGATTCGCGGACTTAGTCAGGTGGATTTTGTCAGGTCCCAATACTTTTGTCAGCTTCGGGAGACATTGGATTGCGATTACCAGTGTCTATTACACAATACTTCGATAACTTTAAAAAGCGTGAGTACTCGTTTGTAGGAATTTTCTCGGATGTAAACTCGTTATCTGCTTTTATTCTGAGATGGTTCCTCTCAAATTCCTTCTATGGTGGCTTGAATTTGCATTCTCTGAGGTCTTATCCAAAAACAGATCGGCACAACCAAGATCACAGCAGAACGCGAGAATTTCAGGGAGGATCTACATAATTTGATTACGGCGATGAAGGAATTCAAATTGGCTACATTCTATGCATTGATGTTTCTCCACACGGAGGCATGAATATACGAGAAGCTCAAAAAGCCCTGCAAAATATCGCCTCATAATTGGTAGAAAGCTTTAATTTGCTTAAAATGGAGAATGAGTCGTTAGCCGATTCTGCTGTGAACTGTAAACACCTATGTTTGGAGACGGACGAAAGTAGATATTTTATCAGTTTCACGAACAATCTGATTCCTAAGGCGCAATTTGCTAAGCAAGGGTTCATATTAATTTGGAGTCGACATTACACTTTGAGTGAGGAAACAAACGCGTCTTCGCTGCCTTTCAGAGCTTTGTATATTTGTAAAAATAAGTTTCGCTTCCGAATGACTGCACATTTTGGATGACGAAGTCTAGGCCTGCCTTTCGACACCCAAGTCACATTGTCAGGTTCGTCGCTCGCGTAAGCCAGGGGGAAATGTGCATGTTTAAATTATATTTTCTTATTAAAATTGTCCGACTCAAAAAACGGAAATAGGTAATCTTCAAATGTATGTGCGCGTTGCCAGGTTTTCCATTCGCTAACTCTTATCTTTTGTGGAAGATTTTGTGTGGAAAAGGTCAGCGACATATATCATTAAGTAAGCAGGCTGTCTTTCTCATGTTGATTTTTAAAGTTATCTTGAGTTCATTATATGTGAAGAAATACTGAGAATCATAATATTTTGAGTATTTATCTTGTCCCAATTCACTTTGTCGCATTTTTAAAACGGCTTCGACTTAGCAATTTCTGATATGCTTGCATGATTATTCGCGCAGTCAGGAAACTGTAAACATATTCAAATTATAATCCGATCTATATTGATTTATTGTTTTGAGAACATGAGGAAGCTCTTCCATAAAATATGCAATGTCCTTTCGAAGGGAAGTTATAACGCAGTTTATAAAAAGCAACACTTATCGAAAGCCTGTTTTTACACAACAGGCAAAAATTCTTAAAATTTTGAAAAAACGGCATACTTTGAGTCGTGCAAAAGCGCCAAGGAAAGGAACTTTCAAGGATACCGGATTACATCGGGCGGTCAAACTCTAAATCGTTCACAGTACTTTTAATCAGTATGATTTAGAATTCATTACATTAGCATTTTCTAATTTGCAGAATACATTATGCGGCCACCCTTTTGTAGTGTCTTGTTGGGAGATAGAAGAAATTTTTACCTTACAAACACAAGAGAGATTTTAAGCCCCGTCACAGTATAAATTTTAATTAGGGCAGAATCGATTTTACTGAACGGAAGCATAGTTTTGGAAATGTGACGTCTACAGAAAGGTACAGTTTAGCTAATATAAAAGTATTCCTTCACTTCTGGTTGTTTTCGCGCAAAACTACGATGTTTTAGGCGTATAAAGACTTTATAAGAAGTGATATCGTGTTAAGGGGAGCGATAGTTGATAAAGGTTAACAGTAGTGATGGTTTTGGCAACAGCAAAGTGATAATGTGCTGACCTCTCCCGCTTCTTTTTCATTGACTTTAATAATAAAAATTGATGTCGGAAATAAACAACCCCAGTCAACCATCTGCTTGGAATCTTTAACGCATTCATTTTGCTTTTTTTCGATTTTTGGCATTGCATTCAGATGCTATCCAGTTTAAAAAGTCTTCGTACATAAATATAGCTGTTTTTCGCATACAGACGTTTTCATACGCCTAACTCTCCAAATACTTTTCTTTGCCATTAAGAAAACAGTCGAAAAGCGCTTATCCTGAAATAAAGGCAAACTATTCAAATAAATTTCATAATTTTCCTCCGCAGATCCGTCCATTTTTAGGGATAGGCAAAATCGCAGACAATACTCTAAAACGGACGCGTCTGTCTGTAAAACAGACATTTTAATTAAATCCATATGTGAATCAACAGCTAGATCTTTCGATCCTCGTTTTCAGGCATGCGTTTTGCGTGGCAGAATGCAGGCCTGCTTCCTTTCCAACTTGATTGTCTAACTGGATGCAAGAGCCCTGTAAGACCGATTTCGTGTTAGTCTTTTCTCCTATCTCTTACTTCACACCAAACATATGCGCCCGGGCGGGTCCCCATTCGTTCAAAACGTCTGAATCTGGTAGATACGGGCAGTCTCTTGGACATAAAATGTCGCCAGATGGTCAGCTTGCCAATGAACCACGGAAAATCCCTGTGACATCGCCTGGCCTCAACGTGGAAAGAACAACTGCGCAAAGTCACTGGGCTCCGTGCGCATAAGATGAATTATTAGAAAATGGAAAACAATCTCCTTAAAATTGTCTTCCCGTCGCATCACGAGCTCCTCCCGATGCGGTTTTACTGAAGTTCTACTCCCACTAGATTACTGTCAGTTGTGTATTTATTCACACGGTTCCAAATTTCATATGACCCTCTGATGGTAAGAGTGCGACTAATTTAAAAAGCGTGCACTCCAAAGTCGGTATTTAGGAAAAGGCACAAAAATCACAACTTTATTCATGCAGTAAGTAAATAAGAACTGGCTCACCGGTTCTGGGCTTAATGATCGCCTGCCTCCGTTCACAGAAATTGGATTTAACGCAGTCATTTATGGCTTAACATATTGTAAGATCTGCAATACTGAGGGCACAGGTTCTGGCTTTCGGTTGAGAGTTTATGAAGATCACGCAATTAGTCCGCTGAAAATGATGGAATTCGGCCAAAATATCCATGTCAACTTTATAAATAAACCTCTAAAACTACATTCCTAGTGACCCACCCCAAAGTAGCACATTAATTCTTGACGAAATTAAAAGCATTACTTACTCACTTCTGATCTGAATAGTTGCGTACTATACAGTATCAAAAGTTATCTTGACTTTTTATCTGGGATCGGCCAAACCCCCGAAAATTTTGGAGTCGCATACAGTGTTTTATATTCTTCAGCAAATCTGCATCATTTACATTTTTCGAACGTCAAAGATCTCGTTTATCTCCAATTTCATAATTATTCAGAAGAAGAAGAATGGAAAGAGGTCTACATGTCTATACAACGAGAGCTAACTTTAACAAAGTCCGTAGGAACGTTACGAAATTTAGTCTCTTATAGCGATTTTCGCATTATTGCAAAATAAAATGAGAGCGATTTCTGACATTTCCTAACTCGAGATTCTTGTTGATATAGGTCAGCATCTGATGCGGCGTAACAGAAACAGAGGGAGGGAGGAGTACTCTTTATTTCGAAAATTTCATTCCAAAATTTTCAGCGTGACCTTTACCACTTCCTTTGCGAGAATACGAATTAATATATGGTGATAGCGTAAAAGGATTTACGTTAAACCTGTACAAATATTGTGGGGACATTTTCAGTTTCAACTTTTATATCTCCGTCTCCCTACACCTTAGGTATCACGCCTGAGATAGTAATGCGGAACGTTGGTAATCCAATGCATGGCGAGAGATATGCCGGAAGCCACAGAGCACTGAACGGAAATGCTTCGCAGCCATTAATTCAAGGTCAAGGAAACGGACAAAATAATTTGGAATTTGATCAACAAAATGCTTGGCTGTTGTGAAATGTCGTTGTGTTATGATAGTAGCTAAAATACATAGTAAACACCAATAGCAGAAGAGGGCAATTTGACGACACTTTCTGAAATGAGCACATATTTTCAAGGAGGGAAGGAGAATATCCCAGGGAACCATATAGAAAGAGAGGGGGGATTCATGCATCTATGTATGTCTAGATAAGGCGCTGATGTATGTGGCAAGGATAAAAATTACGAATGTTATAAGCCAATTTACGAATTTAGGTTGAAAGAATGTCGGTATGAGGGGAGAGTGAGAGACCGAAAGACAGAGCAGCACCGATGTCCCGGATAGATGAGGCTTCATTGAGAAGATTGTTTAAGGATTCAGGAATGAGAGAGGACCGCAATCGGAAAACTCTTTGGAATGATTTGCGATGCTTAAGCGGAAGACAATTTTCTAACGACTGTACAGAGATATGAAGAAAACCATTCTTCAGAAATTAAAATTGAGTCCGATTTTTAGTAAGGGTGGCCAAAAAATGTCATCAGCATAGCATATAGGCACTCTCAGATCATCAGTGTGAAGGGAAAAGAGGTGAGGGGATAAGATAGAACCCTGAAGGACTCCGTAATTATTAGAAAAACACTCGATATTCACTCACCAGAATAGACAATTTGTGTGCGGAAGCCAAAATAATCACCAAGCCAAGAAATAGTTCAGCCGGGAATACCACACTTAGATTTTTTGTCGAGGAGGAGACGGTGCGAGACGGTGCTGAAGGCGGAGTGGTGGTCGAAAAATGCACATGCAGGGCCTCCCGAAAAAAATAGCGTCTGTTCGGGCAATGAATCAAATTAATATTTATCGCTGTCCAATGTTATGGGAGTGGAAGGAGGCTGCAAATATGCAAGTGCTGTGTGGGGAGTAAAGCAGATATTGATAAGGCCGAAATAAGAACACTCTGGCTCTGATCGTCCAGCCAAATATGTTTGCATATCTAATCTCGGTAGACTGCCCAAATTCATATCACCAATTATTGACGGGGGCACATTCGTAATTTGCCTGAAAATAATGGCCAGCGATCTGCACATGTTGTAAAACAACGATCGGGAAATAACGTAAGAATGCCGGGTTTTCCATCTTTGAAATAGCAGTATTCTGGAAACAAGGATATGCTTCTCTGCAATTTTTCACCACAGATACCCGTATGGTTCTCTTTTATCCGATGATAACAGATGAAAGAACGGTTTTTAGTTCATAAACTAAAAGCCATTCAAAGAAGCGCTTTTGCTAGATCTCCAGTTTTCCTCTCAAGGGCCTCACCTATTAACTACCCCCATACGGTGTTTTTCCGAATGCTTACATAAGCAGGATATGCGGACACCGGTTTACAGAGTTAAATATGCATGTCGAATTGCTGCTTGCCCAACTGTGCGGAAACGACTGCCCGCCTTTTATTATCTCATTTAGTGTTTCTATGCGACACCGTAGAGAAGGACTGCCGATGGTATGACCTAAAAAGCACTTTTCTACACCCAGATTCCCTATCATGACTCGACTCCGTACGATGATATCCGACTTCAGTTCTCATATGCGGCAGGACCAACTGTCAACTGTTGGAGGTTCAACGAGTTGAATTCTAAAACAGCGCTCTGGCATGAAGAACCTCTTAGATCAGTCACTTCCCCAAAAATCGCTTCATTTTCAAGTGATTTTCACTTTCACAAATGCGACAACACCTTGAAACCTGTGTTTAAAGGCTTGGAAAGAACTCCTGAGATTAATTTCCTTCCATGCTAGGCGTTTCAGTGTTTTTCCAATATATTGGTTCTGCGATTTTGTGAGGTCGGCAGCTAGAGTTTCGTATGTTGAATTAGCTTTTAAGAGTGACATCATTTTCTCTGTGTAGCCCGTTTTGTCCAAAATGGGGGTAGCATCTCCTTTGTCGGCAGGTAGAATTACGATGTCTTTGTCTTGCTTTTGTGCTCTTAGTGCTTTAGTTTCATCGTTAGATTGCGTCGAGAACTTGTTTTGATTCTTCAATGCCTGTACGTTGCTGATAGGAATGATGAATTGACAAATTAAAAGGAGTCATCGTCCCATGTGACTAGATAATGGTATCATTCGTCTCGCTCTTCACCTCGATTCCGCTAGATTTAGCAAGGAGTTGCACCAAGAAACTCCTTCAAACATACACTTCTGAGGTGCCTGCAGATGCGTTACTCCTAGATCACTGTCTGGAAACAATTTTTTCCTCTTCTTTACCATGCTATCGACAATCAAAAGGCGCTCCCCTTGGTTCACCCACATCCGGTTATCCGGCAGAGGGCGTAATGCAGAAATTAGAAAGCATAGCTCTTCCCACAAGTAACCGAAAACTTTGACTGAGATGTGTATGTGACTCATTTTTCATCGTCAAGAACAGGCATCTGTATTTGCTTTATACCAATGTTAACTTTACCTTCCCAGTAATCAAGGTTACTTTCGAAACAGAGGTTGTTGGACAACTCCCATTTCTGAATGTCATTGTGCGTTTACAAAACTGATGGATCACTTTACACCTCAATTTGTCGCAAAGAGACATATTCAGAGATCATTCTACATTTGAGAGTAACCTGCCTGTTGTTCACAAACGGAGTATAGTTTACAGTCTTCAGAATCGAGTTAAAACTCACTGCTCTGATGAGACAAGTTACCAAGCAAAAATAAAATACCTCTACGAACTATTTTCCCAAAATGAGTACCCGCATGGCTTTATACGTCAATGCATGAGGCACCAGCAATTCAATGGAGGAAGTATTTCAATGATATGCCACTTGGGCACCAAAACCAACCACCTGGCGAACTCTCTCATACGTGACAAATGTATCTGAACTAGTCAAGGGACAACTAAAAAACACCAGACACACGTAGCACACCAGCCGGCAACTGCCTTGCGTACACAGCTTGTACACCCTAAGGACAGGGTTGGCTACCTCGAAAAGCAGGTGTTGTCTACAAAATCCCATGTTTCAGTTGTGGTGCCATCTATTGTGGCCAAACTGGGAAATCTCTCTCAGCCCCTATACATGAACATCAGCTAGCGGCGAAGAGACGCGACCATCTATCCCAGGTGACCATGCACACACTGGACACAAGTTCGCGTGGGAGGACACTTGCATTGTTGGCGCCTGTCCAATGAGGAAGGGCCGCCAATTTCCGGAAGCAATGCACTCAGATGAGGCAGGCATCAATCGGTAAATCGATCTGGATGCCACATGCAAAACCGTTAGGGACAAATTCAAACTGGCTCAACCAATCCCGAAAAGGTAACAAATTGCAATAAACACGCATTGACACAGACGTTGCCCAGTCATATAATTTTTTGTTGAACTCAGTTAAGAAGTTGATGGTCTTTGAACACCCATAGCCTGAATACGAGCTGAGGAACCAGTCTCAAAAAGTTACATGATAAACTTTACAGTTTTCCAAAGACTGCCATCTTCCTGAATATACATGTTTTTGCATGTAGCCTGCAGGACAGTTTTGTCGTCAAATAACTTCGGATGCTAATGCTTTTATGAAATGTGCACCTGACTATGTTCGTGGTCCGGTATGCGCAGGTATATTTGTTCCGTTATATACCCATTCTTCTCGAGATACAGCATTATTGCAGGTGGTACAGACTGTGTTTTATAGTTGCCACTTCCAGTTAAGTGATAGATGTGGGGCTTCAGTGATTGAATGTCCCTAAATTGTCTAAAGACGCGATAATTTAAAATTTTCTGATAAGTATCTGAAGAGAGGGGGTTGTATATGAAGCAATCCCATTACCTTCCGACATCCCGCGCTTCCAAGTCTGGAACGCAAATTCTCAGTATTACTACATAGTTTTATTACACCTCAAAATTGCCGGCCCTATATTCGGGCAAATTTCTCTCCTCCCTTACGTCTTCAGCGATAATTCTCCAGCAATTTGATGAGGCCGTAGGGAGAGTGCTTGTTTACCGCCATTTCGACTTTCATAGCTGATCTGAAAATTTGTCACAATTTCCTTTTAGAAAAATTATAGCCGGGCCTTCCCTGCTTGACCTCGCAGCAACTTTACCGCAGTTTTTATGCTCTACTTTCTACACCGGTTGTTACTTAAGCCCTCGTAATACGAAACAGGTTGACGTGCCCTTGCAGCAAATTGTTGTGCGATAGCGATGGCCTAAACGCGGGCCTTCCGACCCCCAAGTCATTTTAGCCGATGTACACTTTACATCTCCAGCCTGTATCACGATTTCAGCGACGGAGCCCTGCCCCTATGCCAACAGTCGGTGCTTGTGCAGGCAACCTTTTTAGTGGACATCTTTCCAATTCTCGGCATGAAGGCACGTTAAAATATGACCAGCGCTCAATAGATTTCGATCACCCTAAGAGATCGCCTCTGTGATTAGCTCAAGAGACCAGTCTTTTTCCTCTCTGTGGTGCGACGAAGCGTCGACCAAGAAGTCTTGATTTGCAGTGAATTCAGAAGTACAGTAGGTGGGTTAACTCATGAAATGTCAACCGACATTCAGAAATGCTTTTTCATTGCGAAAAGATCAATTAAGTGGGGTTGTAAAACTAGAGGGCCTGCAACATAATTTTATAATATTTCAGTTATTCAGGATGCCTGCGTTGGAATGAGTTTCCTCCCGGCTGCACGCAAAAACGATACTTTGTAAAAGATGACTACTTATTTAGCATGAATTTTTCTCATCGATGTTGAATGCCCCTAAAAGTCAAATTATATTTCATGGAAAAAGTGTATAAAAATATTACTTATTTTGCTCATTCGGTGGATAATTACGTCCTCTTCTAATTTTATACTCGAAGAGGTGACATAATTCTGTTTTAACCGTGAAATGGCCGTTCATAAATTCTCATGTGTCTGCATTTACCAATGTGGCTTGTAAAGTTAACAATATGGATCAAATCCACGGCTTCATTTTATGAACCCTATATAGTCCCCCTTTCTTACCGTAAATAAATGTGCGGTTTTCCGTACGCGGAAAATATACGGCTTGTGGGCTGGTAACCCTGTATCCAAGTGTGACGGTAGAGCAGGTTCAAAATTATTCGGGAATTGGAAAGGTTTTTGAAAACCGAATTATACCCTTCCTTTGAGTATAAGATTGGAAGAAGACGTCATTTTCTACCGAATGAGCAAACGAATGAATCTTTTTGTACATGTTTTCCATGAAATATAATTTAACTTTTTGAGCATCGAAAATCAATGAGAAAGAATCATGTTACCTAAGTGGTCATTTTTTCCAGAGTGCAGTTTTTTAATGCAGCCGGAAGGAAGTTCATTCGAAAGCCGGCATCCTGAGGTAACTGAATTATTATAGAATTATATTGCAGGCTGATTAGTTTTACAACCCTACTTAACTAATCTTTTCGAAATGAAAACCCATTTCGGAAATTCGGTTTACATTCCATGAGTTAGCCCACCTACTGTACTTGGTTCATATCTCGTTGCTAACCGGAATCTGGGCATTGTTTGAATTTTTACTTTGGTACTCCACAGTTTTAAATGATTTACCTATGCATTTCAACAGTCTCAGAAGGAAGTTAGCTCTTTCCTGAGAAGTGTCAAAAGGGAAAAAGGAGACTGGGATGACCACTCTTGGCTTGTGACTGTCGTCGGATAGAGGGACCTCAACTCCAGATTTCGACAAATGGACGTTTAAAACTGGCTCCTCTTTTGTCGTTGCCTCTTCTGCATCCTTTCTTGTTTTTATCCAAATGGTACAAAACAGGACTTCTAGGGCGAAACGGGGTTAGTATGCCCCGTACTCAAATGAAATGAGTGAACGACCCTGCCACGTTAGTCTATTTCAGGCTGTTTCATGAGCATTTACTGATATACCAGATAGTTGATGGATAATGACACAGTTGCACAGTACAATTGAAAAATGGAGAATTTTGTTATAATTTTAGGTTAAAAGGCATTGTTTTTCCAATAAGGGTAGCCCTGACCCCCGTCTTATCGCCACCTTATAGCATCATATCTGCCCTCCTAAAACGATGGTAAAGAATAAAAAGAAACTAGACAGTTCCTAGAGGGCAACGATGTGGCATAATTCGCCCCATCTGCACTATGGTATGGATTTGGCTGCTCACTGATTGCGCATATGGTAGAACAAGGTTCATTTTACTACTTCAACGTTAAGATGGCTGACATGGGTATACGTTTACAGTTCTGTTCGCTTTTTCCAACAGAACGATATAAACAAAAGAAGCGATTTTAATATGATTAAAAAAGAAAGGCATTCAGTTAGCCGCTTTCCCACAGTCTACGGAAAATCGATAAGATGGGGAGAGTGACAAAAATGGTCTTATTTTGTCTGGAGGTAGATCATGGACATGCAGTCGTCGGGTTCATTTTGAATTGCAATTGACAAGCAGGTTTTCAGTTATTCATCATCAGACCACTGCAATTACAGTAGATGTACTAACTCATGAAATGTTAACCAAAATTCTGAAATGCGTTTTCGTTTCGAAAAGATTACTTAAGTAGGGTTTTAAAGTTAATCATCATGCAGCACAATTCTATAATAATTCAGTCACCTCGGGATGCTGGCTTCCGAAGGAACATCTTTCGGGCCGCAGGCAAAAACCATACCTCATACAAATGACTACTTAAGAAGTATAAACTTTTGTCATTGATTTCCGATGCCTTTATGCATTCGAATATAGTTCATAGAAAAAATGCACAAGAACATTAATTCTTCTACTCATATGGTAGAAAATTACGCTTTATCAAAAGTTGCTACTCGAGGGATAGACACAGTTTGGTTTTTAAAAAGTTTCTATTCATCAGATTTTTTTGAGACCGTAAAGTGTCCATTCATAAAGCATCGTGTCTCTGCATTTACTAGTGTTGTTTGTAAAGTTTTCTATAGGGCTCAAATCCAATGCTAAATTTTACGAACCCTATATGGTCTCATCTAAATAATGTACGGAAGTGCATGATTTCCCGTTAACGGAAAATATGCAGCTCGTAGTTTGGAAACCTTGAATGCAGGTGTAAAGGCAGGTTGAGTTCAAAATTATTCGGAAATAGGAGAACTTTTTAAAAACCGAGTTATATCCCTCCCTCAAGTAAAAAATCTGATGAAGACGTAATTTTCTACCAAATGGGTATAAGAATAAATATTTTATGCATGTTTTCTATGAAATATATTCGAATGCATAAGAGCATCGGCAAAAAATGATAAACATTAATATTAATTAGTAGTAATTGTTTATGGGATGTAGTTTTTGTAGGCGGTTGGGAAGACGTTCATTCAAAAGCTAGTATCCTGAAGTAACTGAATTATCTTGGGATTAGGCTGCAAGGTGATTAGTACTACAACCCTACTTAAGTGATCATTCGTATCGATTGGGTGTGTTAGAGATGAATTTTAAATCGATCGACTTCCAGCTTTCTCTAGTCAACTAGGTATGTGTTTGCGTGCCCTCCTTTCCAGAAGCCTTGTTGTAAGGACAATAAATCCCACTCCACAGGAATTTTAAATACTGGATTTGCACATTTTTCTATTCTGCACGCAGGACTCGTTTGTGCGATCTTCTGGCACCTTCCCCGATACTCAACAGACCGTCCGTTCTACAACTGTAAAACTTGGCCCCGACGAGATGTTGGCTTGAGGTAGGTCAAACTGTTCGCCACCTGCTGATCAGGGGAACTTTGCAGCTTCCCATCACAGATGACGTCTTAAACGTGGAACTCTACCACTGAGGGGGAGCACAGCGTGATACCGATTCTAGCAAACGTCTCAGAATGTTCGGTCGTGCATACTATCTACCTGAGTGAGAGTTCACCCACAAAGCCATCTCAAAAAACTTCCCAGTTGGCACCGCCGGCATTACATTCAACTAAAATCGTGGTCGAATGTGCTTAAGTGGGACCTGGAGAAGATGAGGACCTGACGGGCTTCGGGACTGGAATGTCAAACAAACGACAAACGCCGGCCGTCCAGCCAATGATCACAGGCATAAACCGCTATTGTTTGTGGTGCCACGGACTCTGGAGACCGCTAAATAAATAACGGCGATAGCCAAAATACATGCAAATGTCTTGTTTGCGAGTTCTTAACAGACGCCTGGGGAGGGAACGGTTTATGACACTGCGTTTACACTTGGACTGCATTCTGCCATTTCCGAGGGTTATTCAGTCAAAAAATGAAGCCAGCTGGACCACATGTTCCATACTGCTTCTGGTATATCGTAGCCAATATGACTTGTTCCTCAGCGTTTGACTCACCTGTGGCAAAGAACTAGCAATTTTTTGTGTCATGTAAGTTGACGGCCTGTCTCTTGACTTCCTGCCCCCTGTTTACACCAAATCGCATTTAATTAACCTGCATACTGTAATTCTAGATGAATTCCGAGGAGAGAGCAGGGTCGAAGTCGAGCAAGCTTCTACCCTCACCCCGAGAGCCACCTAAAGGCGAATTCACCCTGAGCTATCATAAGTAGTCCCAATCCTCCTCCAGAACAACAGACAAAAGCAGAGGCCCAAAACGCGGCTGCACTGGTATATCTAAATAACAACCTTAAACCCTAACCCCAAATAATAACCATAACTCTAACCCTACGCCCTGACTCTAAATCCTAACCGTAAGCCCTAGCTCTAGATCCTTATCCTAAACCCTAACTCTAAATCGAAACCCTAAACCTTAACATAAAACCCTAGCCGTAAACCCCAACTATTAACCCTAACACTAAGCCCTAAACCCCTATCCCCCATATACTAGCCCTAACACTAAACCGCTACCCGTAATTCTAAATCCTAACGTTAGTCCTAACCCTAACACTAAATGGCCGCGTTTTAGGCCTATACCCAAACAAATGTGTAATTTAAATTTAAACCGGGCTTGTAGGTACTGGCTGGAGTTCCAGACCCATGCACCTATGGGGGTTCTGACCCATCGGCATGTCCCCCCCGATGTTCCTCGTGAGGCTCCGGACATAACCCCACTTGTGAGTCAGCTACGTACATTTTCCTGCCAAATCTTCAGGTGAAATTTGGATAGGTGGCTATAAACCACGAATCACGTTGGAAACATCGGAAAATCAATGATATGCAAAAGTCTTCGTAGTTGATTGAGACAACCCGGAAAACTGAAGAAACACGTGCCTGGTATTTTGGAAGTATGGTCAGCCTATTTACTGTGTGCGCTAAATAGACTATTTAAGGATAATATGCAGCTGTGAACACTACGAGGCCGCGCCACAGGAGGCGGCAGCCCTCCAAGTAACCCATTTACCTGACTGTCCGGACCGAACCTAGAAAGTCGAGCACCAAAAACTATAGGCATGCTTCCTTGTAAGCACTTACAGCATTTTAAGCTCTGTGGTAGAGACTGCCAGAATAGTTAGATGGGATCAAACGGTTAGCAAACAGTCTGGAAAAAAGCCCAGCTCCTAAATTTTGGCGAATTTTGTACCAGCAGGGCGTGCCAGCGCGCGTAAAATGTAGCACTTAAGAATTACCAAGAGGTGGATTATGCTGTTAAACAGCCTTGTCTCCGCTCAAGTGAACGCTATAACTCGCACATGTTGGCCGGCTGCTACACAAAATTTGCAGATCGCCGTCCAGAATGGACGGCGCGTCTCGCATTATTTTTCTTGATGTATGGGGGCCTACCCCAAATGGTAGTACACGGGAAGAGAAACTCTCATCGCCGTAGTACAGATGGCCTTAGGGATTGGTTTAAGGTTGGGTTTAGGATCGGGAGTAAGCTGAAGGTCAGGGTTAGAGCTAGGACTACGTTCTGGGACCGGAAGAGACGTAAGGCCTAAGTTGAAGGTTAGGTTAAAGGTGTGGGTAAGGTTTGAGGTTAGTCTTAATGCTGGAACACGGCAATAGGTACTCACCCCTGAATGCAGCGCATGACCAACTGCATTACGGAAGGGAGCACTTCTATTTCCAAGGAAAGCGGCGTTCAACTTTTGAAAAACCGGCCCTCGGCTCCATTACAACAGTTTGAATCTGTTAGTGCTAAATTAAATAAGCAGTAGTGAGTTTCACCCGGCAAATCCCCATATCCAACTAGAAGTATTCAAATGTAAACTAAATGCCTTACCACAAGCGCAAGACTGCGTACGGTATGCACATGCGATTGCGTTCCTTCTATCCGGGCGGACCTACTAATTACTCCGATACCATACCCAAATACCACAGTACGCTGTTCCAGATGGACAAATGTCCCTTTCATATTCATCAGTTGCAGTGACAAGGTTTTAATTGTTTTCATCGTAGGCAGCTCGTTGACCTCTTTAAACCTATATGTCGCCTTTCCGTCTATTTTGGAGAACAGAATGGATTAAATCGAAAGAAAGTCCACATCGTGAGTACGTGGATGTAAAGCAGTTAAACACTATGGTTACCAGGCCACAAAAGTAGCCTTCTCTAACGGAGTTTTGAACACGGTGAACTGATCGAAACCTGGAGGTCTGGCAGGTATTCTATGAAATAAATTAGAACACTTTAGCTACAATATAGTTCGAAAAACACGGACGCTGACGCTAGTGTCTCCGAGCTCTACGAACGCCGAAATACCTCCGGTTAAAAGCCGAAAGGAAGTCCCATGTCTTCAAATTTACCGAAAGTCTTCCAATTCCAAAGTCTTTCAGGCAAATAAAGCTCTTGCGCCAACGATCGTGTCCCCTTTTTCTCAACTACTTCCTGGAATTCGCCTCCTCGTCTCTCTTGCCTTACCTTACATTTATAGCCAGACCTCCTGCCATTGGCGCACCACTGCGGAATGTTGGCTTCTTGGGAAATGCTATAAATGTCCCACAGTGTAATTCCTCAAAAATGTTTTGGTAACATTCACTGACGTCTTCAAAGGTGGATTCAAGTACACAAGTCTTCTTTCGGTTAGAATGCAGATTTGCGTGAATACAGGCCGGCTCTAGTTTATACATTCAAGTAATATGAAATGCGAAAGCCGGTCGGAAAAAAAGAGTTTCACTCACAACTCTTCAAGCTGCTTACACCAATCTGTCGTCAAACGAAGTGAATAGAGAGAGATGGGATTGTCACACGGCTGTTTGAGGACGTCGAGAGAGAGATAAATACTGCAGCCGCATATGCATGAACCACCCTTATCTGCTTTTGTCTCTGATGGTAGATTCGAGCAGGAATCCGAAACGTCAGGCTAATAAAGCTCTTATCCCGACGATCGTGTCTTCTTCAAGACTGCATCCTGGGACTCGTCTCTTCGCTTCTGTTGGCAGAGAGATAAGCAGACGATCATGCGAGGGAATGTGCATTGTGTTATGATGGGTGCCGGGGGTAAGGATAGGTATGTGGGTCCCTGTTGGGGCCCACCGCGCTGGGGAGGGAGGAATGGCGTGTCGGCGAGATGTATTATGTTTCCAAGAACATCGATGTAGCGTAGTTAGTGGCAAAACACCGTTCAAAAATATTGACTTTTCTATTGACTATATGGGCTTCGACAAACTAAACCTTGAAAGGATTCACGGAAAGTTAACTTTTTAATCATATTGAGTGACCGATCTCACAAAATGTTGGCTGAATTCTGAAATGTGTTTTCAATTATGAAGGATCACTTAGGTGTGGTTGCAAGATTGATTATCTTGAGATATAATCCTACAATATCTTGGACTTGGTAGGATGTCAACTTTTGAATGCACTGCTTTTTAATCTCCTATAGAGAGCGTACTCGATAAAAAATGACTACCTAAGTAGGATGCACTTTTCACGTTGATTGTCGATAGTCTTGCAAATTCAAATCTATTTTATGGAAATCACGAACAAAACTATAGTTTCTTTCAGTCGTTTGATAGAAAATCACGTCCTCTTTATATTTTATATTCGAAAAAGAGTATACCTAGGCTTTGAAAAGTTTCTAATTATGAGATTTTTTGAGACCGTGCAGCATCGTTCCTGTACGTTCACCACTGCACCTCATGAAATGTACAACATGGTCCGCATCCGTTGCAAAATTTAATGGACTCTATATGGTGTCTTTTTAAATGTAAAGAAGAATAAGTGATTTTCTTTACGCGGAGCGCATGCACATTGTAGACCGTAATAACGAATGATCAGGCTCCAAATTATCCAGGAATTAGAAAACTTTTAAAACCTGACTACACTCTTCTTCGAGTATCAAATATAAAGAGGACGTGGTTTCCTATCAAACGATTGGAAGAAACCATATTTTTGTTCGTGATGTCCATAAAATATATTCGAATTTGCTAGACTATTGAAAATGAATGTAAAAAGCGCGTGCTACTTAAGTAGTCATTTTTTACCGAGTACAGTTTCTACAGGAGACTGAAAAGCAGTGCATTCAAAAGCTGACATCCTACCAAGTCCGAGGTATTATAGGATTATGCCTCAAGGTAATTAGTATGACAACCGCGCTTAAGTAATCCTCCCCTAGACGAAAACGAATTTCAGCCAACATTTCATGAGATCGGTCACTCACTTTATGTATTAGGAAATTAGATCTCCAAAGAAATCTCAGCATTTACGAAAGTGACAGTTAGACCATCATCCCTGATAATGTCCGCCGTTTGCTCCACACTGGAGTGGGAGCAGAAACGGTGACCTGCGTGTGATCTGAGTGTGTATTACTTTATACTGATGGTTGACTTTCAGGGCATCAACCACACCCCCTCCTCTCCTTCCCATCTGGCCCGGGATCATCAGATGGCCAAATAAGACCAGAGGCGGTAGAGAACGCAGGTGGTTTGCACGGTGAAAAGTCTCACTTAGGCGAGCCCCACACCTCGTGGCTCGCCACGTGCAACAGACCGGAATTTTGCACAGCAAGAGAAAAAAGGGCGGGCGGCTCGGGTCCCTAATGACTGGGAGTGCCGTAAAGAGTACATTAGGAAGGAGCCATTAAAGCCCGACTTTCCGTCCTAAAAGGAGGACAAAGTCGCTCCTCCACTTGGCAGCCCTTCAGACCGTTGATCTACCACGGTGACGCGATCCTCAGCGCAGCACATTTGCTGTTCCTTGTGATATTCCGCAAACAGCGATATTCGTCAACGCTTCTGCTAATTTACCAGTGATGAATTCTTTATGGTCCTATGAATAGTATCAAACTGAATTTCCACGTAGCGTTGTCATTTTTGGCCTTAAGTCCACAGCTTACTCGCCCTCTGCTCCGTTTTGTTTGTTGCAGGCTGCTGCGGCTTTGATCTCTTTGCTGCTAAGGCCCATTGCACTCCTCATCGAAATCTCGCCTCACCCAAAATCTGTCCGTCTCACTTCCTCAGTCATTCGTTGAAAGCAAAGTTGGTTGAAGTCAGTCGAGTATGTGAAAAAAAAAGATTTATGAATAATGCTCATCAGACGGTGGTCACCCTCTTGATGGGTTGCGAAAAACACTGCAATCTGAACATAATGCAAGACAGTTGTTGCTTCGCATTCCCAGTGCAGATGCAGGTCAACGCATGAAGTGACCTTATGACTAAGGTACAGCCGTTTTGTGATCATTCTTATTACTTAAGATTGTACTCCATTGTATTTTCCACTCAGTATGGTTCCGCACTTTACGCCCTCGCGCAGACAACCTGATCAAACCAGGATAAATTGTCGAAGCTATACTTAGTGGAGAAGTCGTGTACACTTCGGCAGTCGCGCCCGACGATGCCCATCGTGTGCTCTACAGCAGGACGAAAGCAGGGACGGTGATTAGCGCGAGTTAGTTTAAAGTGATAGTGGACTTGCGCTGAAACTACTGGAGTCCCTCCTCATCCCGCACCTGGATCCCATGTCAAGGCAGAGTCGAAAAGACCGGAGGCGGGGGAGGACGCAGGTGGTTGGCACGGCGAAAACCCGCGCCTAAGCGTACCACCACAGCCTCTGGTCCGCAACGTACATTTAACAGGATTATGCACGGCAAGAAACGCGGAGGGGACGGCTCGGATCCCACGGAGTGGGAGTGCTACAGAGGACACATTAAGAAGGATCCATTGCGCTACTGGTTCTCACTCCGCCGGTCCGCCACCCCATACAAACGCACATTGAGCTGAATGCAAGGTCCGAGTTATCCCATCATCTGGTAACCTTCCAAGCCACGGCTTTTAGCGCATTGTGATAACTTAAAACGCGTCGGATCGTCTAGAGTGAGGAAAATGTGCTGAGTCGTCGACCTCACTCTTTCCAGGCTCTAGCCACTCTCTGAACCGGTCAGCCGTCTGGTGCGGAGAATGGGCTCAATGGTCGGCAGAGCTAGAGTTCGTCTGCGTGAGCCACACATCATACGCGCACCAAGATTGCATACATAAGGGGATAGGACTCTCGGATCGCACATGCAGCAGAGGAAACACTTAAAAAAGGGCGCCGAAGAGCACACTTCTCAATTACGTAATAGGTTCCGATGTTTATGAGTGGTACACATTTTTATGAGGGAGTGTATGGTAATGTGGTCATATCTACGGTGATTCACTGCAGGCGCTCCTGACTATGTATGTGACCGAATAGGCGCATGAAATGGTTGAATGTGCAGTGCCAGTGCGGACAGTTTAAGCGACGGCGTATGGTGTATGTCGGTGCTCTAGGCACCGGCGCGCTACTGACAGTCCTTCTGCATGGTCATACTTTCTGCCACTTGGCAAAATTTAAACATATCTATATGCAGAGGGAGGCTACCAACAAAAACAAAGGAGACTGCGGTGAAGAGTTCTGGCCTATAAGTCGTCCTCACCGGTCCCCTGGATTAGGGCCACTTGAGGCTCGGATCCTCTCCCTTTGTAGTTATTATTCCACAGCATTCTAACCATAAAGGCACGGACTCGTTTCCCCAGTCCACTTATCGGTTAGATGGTAGTTGGTAGCCCTCCCGGTACCGAAAACTCCCAGCTACCTGTCTTACGGGACCGGTGGTATTAGGGGCTAAGCGGGTGGGGCAGATAAGAGGAGGCGTAAATGGCGCTTGTAGGGTATGCCTGGAAGTGACGTTCCTGACAAAGTGGAAGCCTAATTTAAATAAAGTGAAAAATGCAAGGAGGGTATAGAAATAAGTACGGATAATTAGTACGCTATGCGGAATAAATGCATCCTTGTCCCAGATTGGAAAGAATAGCATGTGAAGGTGAACAACCAATAGGAGGAAGGCAGTATGTGCGATAGTACTCTAACCGACAGAATGGACATAAGAACACGACAGTCAAGCAGCGGCACGCAGGACGGCATAACGCAAGCGGGATAAGACTTGAATGCAAAAAATATGCTTGGGCGAAAGAGAAAATGTGCAAATAATAGTGTATTGTCACTGCGGCCACATCTAGGATTAAAACTATGGCAGTAGTTGTTTGCTATACGTGAATGGTGTACTATACAATGTAAAGAGGAATTAGCACTCTGTATATGAAGTTACACTTTGTTCTGCTTGCAGAGCCCAGTCTCTTAGAAGGCGAAGGAAAGCAGGACCGCAAGTGGATAGGCCGACAGATTATTCGCGGATCCTGGAAATAATCCAGTCGTCCTACCTAGTGCAGTATCTCCAGCAGAAAGGACTACTGACCTGTAGGGTCTTATGTAGATGTCGAAAGGTCATGCATGTCCTTACAAATACTGCGACAGCACACCGATGTTTATGCCTTCAGGTACCATCTGGGTACTGTGGTATGCAACCTAGGATAGTACCTCTAAAATGAATCGGATACAGGTAGCACAGTGCGCACATGCAAGTAGAGCCATAATGAGAAGCATGATGAATCATAATCCGCCTAGGATAAATCTTTCGCCCTTTACTAAAGATTTGCGTGTAGGGGTGCAATACAATGAGTCTATATAGACATTTTTGTAGCGTATCGTTCTCGGGGCGGTTAAAGTGAATAAGAAAGTCATCCTGACAGGGCTTCTGCGCGTGCACCCCCAGACATAATGAGTACGTAATCATAGAGCTTGAAATCGAGCCAGTAAGTACAATTGTAGAATCAGTGGGCAGGGCTACAAACTACCACCCTACCCACTTATCTTTGTGGGTAGTCTCCCACGGCATATTTTACTTGACGCTGTGCGACTGAGTACGGAGTTGTAGGTCAAACTCCGAAGTGCATCAGAATGAATACGTCCGCCAGAACTATCGGTGAGCACCCATTGCCCTAGTTACATATATACAAAAGTGCGACTCCTATATGGCATATCAAAAGAAGAGGCGTGCAGAGAGAAGGGTCTGACTGTGTTCTGAAGTTTCAAGTAGCAGAACTATCTACCCACCTTTAGAGATTTGAGAATTCTGGGCACAGTTCTCGTTACAGGACGCTTTTTGGCTTGATGCGCAAGTCGCAGATGTCGACTGCGGGTGTGAACCGGACCAAATTTCACCGTGGTCCGTCGTCCCGCACTCCTTGACTCTGGCGACAATTGACGGCTCGATCGCTTTACACTTTCACTGTCTCCAGCTGGGTAAGTCGGAAGAACTAGATCGGGAGGAGGTACACTCATGTGGCGGTCGACGTGACAGCCGGCAGACATCAAAGCTTATTTCGGCTGCCCTATTGTGATCGTCACCTCAATTCACAATCTCAACGGCATTAAATTTGCAGATGGGTCCCACCTGTACATTATGGACTATAGTTCCACCCCGGCTCTAGCCTCATGCACCCGCACTGAAGTCAATAGACGACAGTCGGGTCCTTCTTGTGTCAGGCTGGTGAATGACTCCCATTCCGAGCGGCCAGACGAATCTAACCATGATCTTGGAAACCAATTTCGCATGCCCAATCCCCCTTCATGATCTTTGCTGACCAGATGCTGTCTGGCCAATGTACAAATATCATCAAGACGTCCACCAGCATAAATGAATGTCTGTTGACTCGCTACGTAGGTGAAGGTATTCAAAAGCTCTTATTTTAAGTGTTAATGACCATAAGTTGAAAGAATTGTCCTTTTCGGATATGTTCAATGACATATCTAGGAAGTTGAGAAACCCAACGAACCCCAGGAAACTTAAGAGATGCCAACAGATTTAATGATGAGACAAACCCTTCGCAGCTTCGCCACGGGAAAGCAACATAGCCATGATACGTGTCTGTTGACAATGTAGTACATCGGCTAGTGTCGCCGATTTCAGAAAATTCTAATCCCTAAGCAAATTGATCTCTCTTTAATTGCTTCATTTGCGATTTAGTTTTATCGTTGCCTGTTCACCTTCAACAAGGTTTTGGGTTATGGCGTTCCGGTCGATTCCGAATTAGAATCGGATTCCTACGTATTTTATGATTCACATCACATGCAGTATGCATCCTATATACTGGGAGTTAGAAACCGCGAGAAAGTTAGTCATAAATAAACCTAGTTCTTCCGGAACGAAAGAAAGGTTACGATGTGCATTTTCGAAGTTGGTCCCTCATCTCGTCATCAGACTACGATGTACAAAAACAGCTAAATTTGAACCGTACCCCATAACATTCTGTGGTTGATTGCCAATAAGCATCCACTGTATTCGGTTACCCAGTCGAGATTGGCTGCATTCGTACCCACTTGTTCTTGAGAAGTCTGTATGCGACATCTCAATTGATATGCATTAACCGGATTTATTGCTTCTAAGTATTCGCAACCCTTTGTTGTTGTTGGCAGGCGCGAACGACGCGAGTCTTTTCTTATGAGTAAATGTGAGAGTGACCACCTGGGATAAACGGCTCCATCTCCCAACCATTGGCCAACGTCGACGTAGACGGCATTGAAAGGATGTTGCGAACCGCTTGCACTTTCCTGATATTTCAAAGGCAGACATGTTTCCATCGTCGGATGTACCATGCCGCACCTTGCAACATTTATAGGGGGTGACGGGCACGTTGGCACGCCAGTAGCAAAACGGGTAGGTAGCCGAGCAATCGCACGCGGTTCACTGGATCGATATCTCGGGCGAACGCGACGAAGACGCATTAAGGCCAGCCAAAGTCGCGCATGGATCACTCCCACTTCGAATTTTAACATGGTCACTGACATGCTCACCCATTCCCGTCTAACTTGATCTTGCATACGCAGAGGCGCATAGAATTAGCAAAAACATCGGAAACCCAAATGACGTCACGTACGCCACAGAGACAGGTGGGCGTGCTGTGCATGATTGGGCCCTTAGCGCAACTCAGCACTCCTTCTCTGACCCAGAAACCCACAGAGAGCGTGATTGCAAAATCAAAAGCAACTACACAGCACTAAAAACAATCGGGTATTTAGGTTATACACCCCCCAACGCGTGATATCCTAATTAATATTAGCTCTCTGGGCGCCAGGCTTATTTTCCCCAACTGCGTCTAGTATAAGGAACAACCGTCACCCTGCTTGAAGGAAACCCGTGCACTTTTCCCACTCTCGCACATTTGCAAGCTTAATTCCAAAACTGTGTAGACTTCCCACTTTTTTTCGATATTCCAACGCCGCCGCAGTCCACGTCGCTTAATTTACATCCTAACCCGAGGAATTTTGGCAGCCCGCCCGCAGAAAGTACGGTGAAGCACACAACAGCAGTCTAAATCCGATTGGTTTTCAGTGCACTCTAACGAAAGAAACGACGGTCTGCCATGTTGGAGTGACTATTACCGATCCGTCCTTCTCTGTCAACTAGGTTTATGCGAGGCATATTAGAATGAATGCACAACTGGCAGGCTTATTAAAATGCTACGCAGCAGTCGCCCACATTGAAAAGGCCATCGGGATTGTTCTGATCAGGTAATCTTGCTGCCGCCACAGTTCTCACGCACTGTGAAATTGCGTGGAACTTGCAATAAGGAAAGGTGTTTCGTGCTGTTTCAGCAAGCAAGAAGAACTACATAGCAGGTGACAGAGATTGGATAACGTCAGAGAATGATTGAAACAGCCAACTTAGCTATCGCGGTCACATCGAGAATTGTGCTCATAATCCAACTCTAGTAATGCACTGGATCGAACATCAGGCAGTGCGTGTCTCACCGAGTATCACTTTAGTATGAAGACAGAAGACATAAGAGAAACGCAAGTAGCAAAAGGACACGAAGACAGAGCAGAGAAAGAATAAAAACGTCCACGAAGAGGGTAAATCCAATTCTCAGTGGCCCGTCAACGATACTTGGCGAAGGGGCTGCAAGAGGACGAGAAAGATAGCAAACGAGGAAACGAAGGAGCACAACCGAAAGTAAGCATATTTCTTGCTGAAAGTCTACTTTAGGCCAAACTGCCCGTCGGTCACTTACAAAACCATAAAACCAGTTGCTAACTGAATTTCACAAAGAAAGGCCATACTCATTCGTCACAAGTGCGATCACGGCTGCGCCGACGGTACAGTATTGGCATGTGCGCAGACAGGAAGGGTGACTTTTGAGGCATCTTTCTTGCCTGTTCTCCCTCCTCCCTTCTTCCCACAAAGCCGAGTTGAGTGGAAATGGGCTTGGGCGCCATGACTGAATTCAAGCTGTCCCCGCACGCACATAAAACCTGGGGGTCTCCGATTTCACATTGAGGAGGGTTGCCGTAAGTGCAACAATAAGGCGGCACTGTAGCCTGATACCTGACCAAGAGGCCCAGCTATTAAGAAGGAGGTGCGATGGCTGGAACAACAGGGTTACTCGACTGACGCTTTGGACTTTCACTTGAATCCACCATCATAGCCAGTTGCAGACAAGGGTGATTAACGCACAGGGCATACAGCAGCAGCAGGGGACGGAGTATCTAGAAGACGCTGTTCCCATGCCACCGCATGCTTACCATAATTAGCAACTCCAGCTTTCATCGTTAGGGGGTCGAATTTGGTGCGATTAGGGCATGTTTTCCGCACCCAAGTCGATAATTACCATAATTTCATCAGCGTTAATAATTAGTGGCCGGATAGTTGCTCGATCGACAGTGCCTTTGATGCCCACAGGGTAGATTTTCAAAGACCGACTGACAAAATATGTAAGCGGGAGAGATCAGAATGAGGAACTTTGTGAACCGGTTTGTGCGACCTTACTGGCCACGCATTGCAGTAAAACGAGGCGCACAGATGAGCAGTGGGTGTTTAGAAGCGGTCGGGGTACAGGAAATGCTAGCAAGACAGCTACCAGCCAAAACAGCTTCTGTAGGTTCACGGGAAATCTATGACCACAGGAAACCGAATAACGGGTTAGGTGGCAAAATCCTCTAAATCGCAAATGGCATGTTTGTTACCTCTGCTGCAGCAACTAGCTACCTTCTCTGTCTAACAAATTTCAAAGCCAAACTGGCACTTACACCAACAAGCTACCGAGCGGTTGACGAATGCCAGCGCAAAAAATTATCAGACAGGAGAGGGAAAGGGGAAGAGGTTGAAAGTGGCATACCAGGACAAAAATGTGAGACCTTAGTTGGCGCAACATTCTGTCCTTCGCTGAAGTGCGTGCGAGATCGGCAGCGGCTGTGGGGTCTAGGACAGAATCTCGAATGGCTCTCTCACCGGACCGAACACTGAAACTGAAGAAGAACAGGGAAAGGAAATGAAAAAATGGAGGAGAAGGAGACAGATACAGTTGACTGAAAGGTCCACAGTCCGCGCATGGACTTAGGCCGCCTCCACCTGCGACTGTTATCAAGGAGGTTTCGAGCAACAAGCATAATAAGTGCGGAGTGGGGGGTATCAAAAAGTCCGATCCATCTCTACCTACAACCACCTGCATGGTCTTAGTGGTGTTTGGGTGAATTAACCTAGTCCCTGGCTGAGTGCACTCGGCACTTACCAGAAGTGGCGGCTTTGAGCGTTGGAGCAGAGAATGGAGCCTAAATTCACTAACTGAGTAACGCACGCGAGACAGCCTGTGAAACAAAGCCACATTAGGCTTCAGACGCCGGCGGCCGAAAGCTTCCAGCTACCGTAAACGAAAGATACACTGTCGTCAGCCTTGGCAGCAAAGCGAGTTATTAGCACGTTGGCTTTGTAAACAGTTATCATGGCGATTTGTGAAAAGTCCGGCACGAAACTTGATGCATGCTCCCAAACAAATTCTGTACACTTTTTGGCACATCCTAGTAAAACATAGTGAACAGGTGTTCATTGCAAATCAAGTATGAAAGAGTTCTGTCCACCGATTATTATTGATTTTGCAGAATTAGTGATATTATGTAAGCTATATGATGTACACAAGAGGGTTCCGCGACGCGGTAAGTCAAACACAGAAGCAGGGAGATAGCTGTACTTAAAAACAGGGAGACTTTGCTCAGAAAACTACAGTCTCTGCAGAATAGAAGTGCGTTTTGTTGTAGCCCCATTTGTGTAGCGAGGATGACTGTAGTAGTGTTGATCAGTCCATGCCATCTCTCTCTCTCTCCTCCGTCTTCACATGTCATTTGTGCCCCTATATCAAACTTTTTCAGTTCTTCACCATGAAAAGGCGGAATAAAAACATAGCACACCAGCCTTCGGAGTTTTAGACTGTGACGGACCTCATGAACTGTTGACCGAAATTCTGAAATGCATTTTAGACTTGGAAAGACTACTTGGGTAGGGCTGCAACATTGTTTAAGGTGCGCCGCAGTCAACCGGATATCTCAGACATGCCAGGATCCCCGTTTTGGAATGAATATATGTTCGTCCGCCGGCCAATATTACCCTCGTTATAACATAATAACAAATGTAGTGTGAATTCCTCCAACTGATTTTATGTGCCTACAGAAATTCAAATATATTTTATAGAAAACATTCACAAACACATTCTTCTGCTCATTTAGCAGCAAATCACGTCTTCTTCAAATCTTATACCCAAGGCAGAGGCATCCTGTGGTCTTAAAAACTTTTAAACCACCGAATAATTTTAGGTCAAATCTGCCGTTGCATTTGCGTGTAGGGTTTTCAGCCTACATGCTGCACACTTCCCGTGTAAGTTATGCACTCTATGCCATTAAGAAGATACCGCATAGGCCTTATAAAATCTTCCACTGCATGTGAAGTTATGCCGAACAAAAATCAATGCTACAACCCCACTTAAGTGGTCTATGTTAATTAAAAATATATTTCGCAATTTCGGCTAACATTTAATGAGGTCGATCACTGACTGCAGTTCCGATCTGCCAGATCGGAGAAAGCTTCCATAACTGAGCCGTGCCCTCTAATTTGCAATCGACAGGTGGAAAATGCGCATGCTATGCTGATAGTTTCGGAGCGACCGGCGTCATCTGCTGATAGTAATTTAGCTTCACACGGAGGGTTCGGACCATTAAAATGATTAATTAGCCCGTTATGCCGCCGACGGGCAAAAAAGGCAGTTGGGGTTTATAACTGCTTTACTGAGACAAAGGTGTGGTCGAGGAAGAACGGTTCAGCACAGCTAGGAAGTGTCTCACCTGTCAGTTAGGAGGGAGATCACAGAAAAGGTTACGGACTGACATAGATTAGTCTTGCCGATTTTGCCACACACCCGACTTCGCGTGACTATTTGGCGTGCTTGAGACGTCAACAGTAGACTCTTCCACTTCCTTGGAGGCCGCATTCCGTTATTACGTACTTTTAGAATCCCCCAGGGCGTGTGGAGCTCTGGTCTTTCGGGTAATCGAAATTCGTGCATCCCCCAAGCACCCAGTCCAGGGGAATAGGTGAGACTGAAGTCCACTCCCTATGCAGATACTGATTGTATCACAGCGTCCAAACTTATGCTTCTGTGGCCGAGAAAGAGCATCCGGGCAGCTGAATGCTCGGGCTTTTCGGTAGGTCTGGGTTTAGCAGCGCATGCTGAATCTCACAAGATGGTGCTTCTAATGACTGTCGGCCTTTGTGATCTAATTGCATGAAAGAGGAGTGTCCGACAAGCACCAACTTATAAGAATAGAATAAGAGCGGATAACTGTCTTTTTGCTGCTCGAGAACCGAGGTATGTTGTATAGTGAAATCGGAGCATGAGATCCAGTAGTCTGCTGCCTTCAAGGAAGTGTGAAGTACATACGTCAATGGTACCGAGAGGAATGAGGGTTTTGAAATTCCATTCAAGTTATCGGCCGGAAAGTTGTGACTGAGAAGGCTAAACGTCTCTGAGTTGGGCACTTACGAGTCTGCCGCCTGATTCGCAAAGCATGACTTCCAGTACTCAGCCACACAGGCACGTATGGTCACGAGTCCACGAGCGTTTTTAAATGTGCCGATTAGAATTATGGCCACTATCAACAAATAACAGCTAGGTGTGTAAAAGAAGACCAGTCAGATAGTAGAAACGCGAATGCAAAGGTTCCCGCTGACATTTTGGACCTACTGGTATATTTCAGCTAACAGAATGAATCGCTTGAAACATATAAGGAATCGGACTCATGTAGGGAAAATTCGATTTTCTAAGTCAGGAAGAACGCGGATTGCACCCGGTGAAACACCGAAAATACTGACACATACGGTAGAAACGTGTTTTGGAAGGCCATGATACTCGGTGCTAGTAGCCACAAGCACAGTCCTCTTCCTACTGTGTTTGGCGAAGTTGACTGAAGAAGGGTTGAGATGATGCCGATCGACATATGGACGTGCAAATATTGATTAAGGCGATGCAGACAACTACGGTTATTGTACTCAAACAGAGGACGATCTTGGGCACAGACTCAGATCTGCAAAAAGATGCCAAAACTGACGCACTGAGAGATGATTAGTCAAATAAAAGCCTTAATGACATCACCTATACTTACCGTGGGAGCTCGAGGTAGCCGGCTTTAAGAGGCAAAAGAGTGAAGTCCAGTTGTTGAGAGGAGTTTGGAAGAAGGCGAGTGGACACGAGTTGCCTACCACAGAACATGAAACTGGGCACCGAATCCATGCTAACGGTCAACTCCTACAAACAAAAGAAATGAAAATGGACAAACTGGTCATAATGCGATCGGCAGGTTTGACTCTTCGCTCCAGTCACTGTCGATATGCTGACAAAAGATAGAATACGGAAAGAACTCTATGAGCCTTATGGACAACAAAAAAGATTACAATTTTGATTTGGGGGATTACTATCGAGCGAAATGAGAAGGCGGCTGGAAAAGTTAAAAGCTGTGCAGCCAAGGTAATAAGCATACAAGCGACGCCAGGAACCCGGTGTTGACAAACTCCCTCGGAGTTTCGGCATGGCCTGTAATAACTAAAGTTGGATTGAAGTTCATGGCTCTGGCCAGATTGCAAGGCATAAAGCAGGCTTTAGTATTGTAAATCCGATCTAGAGCCTAAAAACGATCACGCAGTAAGGAGTAATCGGAAATCTTCCAGCGTTTCAGAGCACAGTCAAGGAAGTTGCTAACGGACTTCCCCAAGTGGAGACAAACGCTGGCCTCAATCACCCACCTTCCTTGCAGGGAGCAATCGAAGGAGTGCGGAAGATGTCCGCAGGTGCTGATTCCATCCCCTCACTTTTTCAGGAAATGTAGCAACAAG
This sequence comes from Spirometra erinaceieuropaei, assembly GCA_902702965.1. Classification (NCBI taxonomy): domain Eukaryota; kingdom Metazoa; phylum Platyhelminthes; class Cestoda; order Diphyllobothriidea; family Diphyllobothriidae; genus Spirometra; species Spirometra erinaceieuropaei. The sequence continues at coordinate 285,014 of CACRXP010000386.1, read as the reverse complement.
AACGCCGCAATATTTTAAGGACGCAATTATAGTAGACGATACAAACATACCGGAAACCAGCAAATATATGATAATTACATGGGGGTTACCTAATCGGCATGGCTGGAAGAATGCTTCTCCGAGTAAAAATCAACCGTATGAATGTACAGCTAGAGGAAGGACTAATTCTCGAGTCAATTCAGATTCCTGAAAAACTGCGGAGCCAGCGACGTAATCTTAGCAGCCTATCAACAGCAAGAAACATTTCTGAACATGGGGATCGGCCGACATACCACTTTTGTAAATCTCACCAAAGCCATAAACACCGCCAGAAAAGACAGTAACTCGAAAGTGCTAGGAGTGTTTAAATATCTAACAAGATTCAAAGTGCTGGCCAGGCAGGCTCTAAGAGGCATACTGGGGACTCGTTGTGATAACATGTGGTTTGGGACAAGGATGCGTCCGAAATCAAACGCTCTTCAGTTCCATGTTTTCCGCGATGCTGGTGGATGTCTACCGCGGACCGGCAGGAAACTACGTCATATGCGGGCCGCCACGAAAATCTTCAAGACCAAAATGTCGTCAAAATGTCGCCGACTGTGCACAGACCGGGCATTCAGCAAAATCTAGGCTTGCCTCCGAAAGCGCCAACTTCGGACTGACTATCAACCCGCAGAAAACGATTGTCATGCGCGACCTGGTGCGAACCGTCGAGTACACCAAACAACCCACAGTAAAAGCTACGAGTGGTCTCCCCGCAACGGTAAACCAGTCCTCTTACCTGGACAGCACCATCTCACGGAGCATCAAAATCGACAATAAGGTTGTGGTCCAGATCTCTAAAAACAGATGAGCTAATCAAACAGGCAGTTTGAGCACCCAGCCTGCAATAGCTGTAGCATCCTCAAGAAAAAAAGTAGGCTGTGCAGAGCTGTCACCCTGACAACGGTACTCTACGGTACATCTACCGAAGTCCCCAGCAGTGGTCCCGTCTGTCGCCTGCGAGACTGGAGAAACAATCCCGGCCAATACCTGTCGCACACGCCTTCCCTGTGCCCACTGAACTCGCATGTTCGACCACCTCATTGGCCTTTCTAGCTATACGCTCGTACACAACAAGAGTTACTAAAGTATTAGCAACCACTGAAGCTTGCACCGTTTTCATACATTCGATCACTATCGCCTATTACGAGCGCACATATCTAGGCGCCTCCATCCGTCAATCATGCATAACCTTCAAAATGACGTCCGCCGACGACCTTGACGACGAGCCAATAGTCATGCACGCCTATGTGTGTGTGTGCGCGCGCGCGGGCGGTACACGACTGACGGAGGTTATACACCATACCAGTGACAGCGACTAACCTTATCGCTAGTCGTGTAACAAAATCGGACTGGTCACTGGCACACAGAAGAGGTAGTGCGTCGAATCCCTGGGAATCCATCCCCCCCACCCCCAACGAAAATCGGCGTACTCCACACTACAACACATTCGTAACTTGGAAGGTTGCCAGTTGTCAAAATAATTCGATTCTGGTTGCAACGGAAGGAAGACCGCAGTGACTTCCCCTTCATATGGTCATTAGGACACTTTACTTCTGTGGAATCAAAGATCCCTTCAATGATGCTTGAGACATGCGGAATTAGGAGCCAGATAGTGTGTGGCACACGCAGACGCCAGCGCTCATCTTCGGTCGTGTTTACCCTACCCTGCCATCAGAACACAACGAGAAAGAGAACAGTGAGGTTATTGCCACGCAAGTCTGTTTCCATCCCACCCCGTAGAACGATGGTGTGCCTCGTCGCTTACGATAGTCAAACTGTTGGTCTATCTAACACGTCTACAACTGTCAGATAGTGGAGTGGTTGGTTAGATCGCAGTTGGTAGCCAGGAATGGGGAGGCGGACAGCCAGGTCCCTGTCGTAAGGAAACGGTGGGTAAGGGGGTTATATGGGTGGGGTAAATGGAAGGGCTGGTAGAGGAATGCTGGAGTTTCTGGGTAAAATTAAAGTTACCAGGAAAAGTGCTGGGAAGTTTTAAGTAGGTGGAATAATGGCAGAAATTAAAACCCTACGCTTAACGCTAAAATCCAACCCTGACCGCAGCCGTAAAGCCTAACCGTAAGCCTCAAAACCGAAACGTAACCAAAATCTTAAAACCCAACGCTAACCCAAAACCTAGACATAACCCTAACTCTAGCCTTGACCCTAACCTTAACCCATACCTTGAGCCTAACCCTGACCTTAACCGTAACCCTAACGGAAACCCAAACCTGACCCTAAAACGCAAACCTTAAGCCTAAAACTTAACCTACGCCTAACCCTCACTAAACCCAACAGCCTGACCGAAACGGGCGACCTGCCTAAATCAGTAAGAGCACACCTGCTGATAACAAGTACGTACGCCGACAGTATCCCCTTATAATGTCTGGCTACCAACTGCGATCTTACCGAGTGGTCTTAGAAAGCTGGTTGTGAAGTAAACAGACTCTGACGAATGAGCCGTCACGGGCAATGCTGCGTCATTAACTATGAGTCTAGCAGGGCGTCCGCCGAACAAATGTGTCACCTCTGAAGATTTCGCTAGCCCCGTCGTGGTACAACATGGCAGATACTGTCCGCCGTTCAATAGGGCTCTACCTGCCGTCCGACACACTTCTGGGACTCTAAAGTTGTGTGTCCGAGGTCTGCCAACGAATCCGACATCTGCGGGAAGTTCAGCCTCCGTGAGGCACCCCCCCGCAACAGCTGCCCGGTGATTCACGGCATAAACGGGCTCTAAGGAGACTCAAAAGTCATGATTTACGTGCTCTAGCTAGACTTGTCAAGAACTAACGACGCTCAGAGGGGCTGTATTCTCGCCCAGCAACATCATCAAAACACCTACCCAGACTACTAACACGCGTCGAAATTATTTCTAGACCGCAGTTTTCAGGGAAACAGTAGCTCCTGTAGTTTGGAAAGGTGTAGCTAAAGTAAGACGATTGGGTGAGTAAATACAGCTACTAGCAATGAATGTGAATGTGCAAGAAATAGCATGCAGAAAAGCGCAAATTTACTTCTAGGAACTGTGCTGTTAGATAGGTTTCGAATTTTCAAAAGTGCGCGCAGACAGTTGAGTACTAACGCTATTTTGTTCTTCATCGGTAGCACTTAACCAAGTAGAGGGGCTAATATGCGCTTGAGGTCACCGGATCTAGGCTGTCGCATGTGCTGTGTGTGATCTGTAACTGCAAGGGCACACACGTTGACGTCGCCAGTGGCCTTGAATCATGTCATGAACACGTGTCCCTCTAGATTTAAGACGCTCTCATTTACTGAATTTTGACAGATGTGCACCCGGATTTCACTCAGACGCACACAAGGAGAAAGGTGGCATTTTTTGCATTTAACTCTGTTTAGGTGGGCCACCCACCAATACACACGCGTGGGCGAGCATAGTCTGGTTGCTTTCCAGCGGCAGAAATTGCGAACCAGAGCTACTGTCGTCGGCAGGTAGCCTGATTAGGGTGACCAAACTCCTGAGGGAGTTTGAGGCGTTGAAATAACTTCGAAGTTCATTGAGTGTGTATGTTTACTAATGCCGCTTTTGGATAACATAACGTGATCCATATCTACTGAATGATGTATAGAGTGAAGTACGGTTTTGTTTGAGTAGAAAAAAATACTGCGTAGAATGTGGAAACCCTAAACGCATTTATAACGGTAAGTTGGGTTTGACATAATGCGGGCATTGGTAAACCTTTTTCAGACAGAAAACGCCATACAAGTATGGATGAGGACCTCTTATGCGCCCTCGTCTCCACCCCCCCCCCCCCTGCAGCACACGAGAATAGGAACGCCCCCGTCCCAACTCCCAACGTCCCGTCCCAACGATAGTCCAACGCTCAAGCGTAACCCTTGCATTAACCCTAAACAAACGCTAACCTCAACCATAACCCTAAACCCAGCAACATCCCCGAACTTTACCGCAAAGCTCGATGTAGTATGCGGAGGGAGCTACTGCCGTGTTCTGTCGGGGGGAGGCCACATAAGCTATCCTTATCCAGGCACAAAGTTCAAAGACGACATCATTTCCCACAATGTGAAGACGAAAAACTGCTTTTGAGCATGATTCTCATAAGGTATGAGTGAATTTCCACTGTCATTGAAAACCTATGTAAAATATTCACACTAAGTAAGCAGAGATTCGTGCGATGCTCATCAAAGAGCCAGCGTACAGTTGCCGCGTGACCTCATTTATGGACTCCCTTCTGACCGAAGCCATACTTTAGAATTTGTTTCACTGTTCCATGGGACGAAGCAGACACACCGGCACACGTTGTGGGTGATCAGACGCATACCCTGCCTAAGTTAGTCATTCCCTGTTCAGTCCGCGACACCAAAGGGACCTAACCCCCCAGTTGTTCAAGAACAATGCCTCCGATTGTTAGTAAAAAAAAGACCCGCCTACAGCCACCTTTCCAAATTCTGCAATGACAAGAGTTTGTGCTAATCCCAAGCAGACGACGCCAGTCGGAAAAAACAGACAGTCTGAGAGAAGGAAACAAACTCCCGCGTATGCGTGTGGTGGGGAAATGTCGCTGCAGGATCGTGACGTAGGCAACGACATTTTGCCAACTTATGTCTGAAAATATGTCCACAGCTGATGCATTTCATCGTAAAAAAGCAGAAGTGGACTACCAAAGTGCAGGATGAGCCATATCAGCGGGTAGAATCCAGTTTTGTTAAGAATCTGCAAGCAAACACAACCGCGCGCCAGGGCGAGAAAATCTAACGCACGTATGATAGTTGGCTCAGCAAAGCTGGTCAACATCATGAGCAAAAGTGTTTTAAATAAGAGGCTAAAAGCAATGAATCAACTATCGCAGCCGTAAACACTGCAACCCTTGGACCTCAATTCCCTCCGACACAGTAATCGAGATAGTAAGAGAAATTTACGGGACGAAATGACATGCGAAGGTGCACTGATCAAAAAATTATTACTCCAGAACGGAACAGGAGACCTAAACGGTCATTTGTGACTAATGTGCCGTAGGCAGCCATGCGGAGAGACCTAAAGTTTCAATACGGATTTCTTTTGATGGTAACAATCGGGAGATGGCACCCGAAAAAAATCCGTTACCTAGAAATAATACCTTTAACAGTGGACTCAAACGCCTTCAGGCTATGTCAGCGGTTGCAGGCCTACTTTCACGCCCTACTTGGACTTTCCGCGACGGCCTAACATGGGCTGGCCGAACGAACATCGCAGGAGGTTACATGGACGATGGTCGCTGTTACCCAACCTGCCCCATCGTTACACACGTACACCTGAGTATACGGCATACATTGGCATTATGGCAGTTTATTACAAAACAAAATCACTTTTAGATAGGATAAGTATGTACAACATGGGACAGGAAGAGTTCCCAGGCAACTGTCAACGATATGGCATTGAGGCCAAACCAAAGACGATACTGTACTTCGTCTATGTGAGCCCACACAGCTCGACCACATACAGGGCCTCCCTCGTGGAGTTTCCTTTTCAGTCTACTCCAGTATGCCTCAATGGCATTGGTGTGCCGTCCGGTGGTAGGGTCCTTGAAGTTATTTGAGTGGTTAACAGAGAAATGTAGATAACCTTCTGAGGGAAGACGATTATACGCCTTCCACTCGTCCGTCACCACTATACTGCCTTTGGCGACCCATTTTGTAATAACGGAACGGAGAGCGGGCCAACTTCGATCATTCACCTGTTCAAATAAGGCTTTCTGTCGACTAGTATCGTAAATCTCGACCAGCCACCACCCATAAAACCCCTATTACCACCTGTCCCGTAATACAGGCTGCTTTGATTTGACGGATTTTTTGGGTGCCATCTCCCGATTGTTACCATTTTGATTACTGAGCAGAGCGTCCTGTCACGGACTTACATACTCTATTGACTGACATCAGGAATGTTAGGTCAGCCGGAGGAGTGTTTACTGCCATCTAACTTGGGTCTGGCGCCCTCACAGGCGACCGCGGCAAGGCAGCGGACGATGCAGAGGAACGCCGGACAAAGACGAGGGAAGCCAATCATACAGGCCCATCTGTGACAGATCAGGCAATCTCGCTAACCTGAAGAAATGACGTTTTGTTTTCGAGGGTATACTTCAGAAGGAGAGGAGTGTGCATCTGGGCCTGCGCGGGCATTTGGAGCTCGACGTTAAAGGGGAGATCGGCCAGGGGACAGGAGAGCGGTTTGAGGTCGATTTGGGAGAAGGAGGACTCGGGAAAACTGGGATCCTGGCTGATCTGAGGTCGCAGGCTGAGGAGAAGAACGGGGGGGGGGCATAAAATCAATCAAGAACACTTGCATCGTAGTTGGCTTTCGGTAGGCGCAAGGGTAAAACAAAATATCACCAGTACCGAATAAGAGAGAGCTATTTAATAACAAGAGGGGAAGACAGATTTACAGATCATGACCCCCTAACGTACATACACATGGTGTTACCGAAAGGCTACTAAACTGATTCACCTCTACATCCCTGGCCTACAGGCCGGACTCAAGAAAAGAAAACCCCGGTCGTAACCAGCCCTCCAAACTGCGACTACGCAGGCTCTGCAATGACGACTCCCAGACAGCAGATATCTTCGGGACGCATGTGTCATGTCTTCCGAACAGACTTCTCTGGCTGTGAAAACCCACTACTTTAGGTCGGCAGCCCATTCTTGACAAAACCGTTCCGCTTTGTCCTTTAGTCAAGTAAAAAGAGAAGACTTATTGTAGCAATAAACAAGGGGTTCAACAGTCGTCGGAAAATATATTGATTTCAATAGGAAATTCAACAGACATTTCGTACTAGAGTTAGCAGCCAAGGGAAACAATGAACTGCGCAAATAGAAAAAAGCAGGAGAGAAGGATACGGGTTGAAAGAAAGAATAGGCAAGGACATTTACTTACCGCCGCCAGCGCACAACATAATGGCCAAGGTTTACAAAATCGGCATTTGCACTGTTGTCGAGAACTATAAGGACCTGCACCCCAGTGGCAACCTCCGACGATTGTAGGCAGACTAAAAAATGGGTGTGGTTGGAGTTATTTATAAAACCCG
>CACRXP010000386.1:233709-271122 GCA_902702965.1 Spirometra erinaceieuropaei | reverse complement strand
GGGGGAGGGTACACATTACCGCCCTAATTTTGACCCTAACCCCTTTCCCACAGAATTTAGCGCAAGGCCACCTGTAATACGATGGGTTCCATATTCCTATACCCTACCAATTTCAATATTGAAATGATAATTATTTCGGCCGCCCTTTAATCTATATTTGACGTTGTGGAAGGAATATTATGACATCAAAAGCCTCTAAAATTCATACGGGGGTGGCATGAGGGCAGATAAATGCTAAGGTCAACTTCAGTCGCAGATAAGGGGAAAGTAACAAGAGGAGCGGGGCGTAGGGCAGCACCGTCACTAGTAGATCTCAGACAGGACAAGAACAGACGTATATTTTTCTGAGGGAGAGGAAGTGATGGAGGTTATAAACATTAAATAAATTTCCGGCAAACTAGCGAACGTATTGTAATCTTTCACGATAAAGGCGAAATTTCGAGTTCCAGGTGTATGCATAAGTGAAGAAGAAGGGTCGAGCAACGGCACACCTCGTTTATTGTCCTGAGCTTTCAGACTCGTGCAGGAGTCCGTCGTCAGAGGTAGTGGCAAAGCCACCATGCGCAATAGGGTCATGAAAATTAAAGACCGGTTAAAACCTGAAGGGCAGTCTGGAGTACCGTATCGCATCCCGCGTCACAAATGTCCTTGTAACTACACAGGACAGACTGGGCGCATGCTCGGATCGCGCATACACGAACATTAGCTGGCTGTGCGACGAGGCGACGCATCATCACAAGTGGCCGCCCACACCTACGAAATGTGTCACGAGTTTAACTTCACAGCCGCCAAAATAGTCGCCCACGCCGGAAACAAAACAGGCCGAGAATTGGTTGAAGCCTGGGCCTCGGATGAGAACTCGGTCAATCGATTTATCGATCTGGCGCAGGCGTACAGAGGACTGCGTAGTCACCTGCAGTCTTGCGCGTCGGTCGATGATTGGCCTACATTCCCTATAACTGTCGCGTGCTCTGTTGCTGCTACTACCTCTGACGATGGACTCCTGCAAGCGTCTGAAAGTTCAGGACAATAAACGAAGTGTTCCGGTGCTGGACCCTTCTTCTTCCTCACTTATATTGTAATCTGATATGGAGAGAAAAGACGAATTCTCTGAAAATAACAACTGTAATTTTAAAAGGGTAATATAGAAGCGAGAAAGGATTTGCTAGGGGCATAAAACTGGAAGACCGGAAGGGCCTAGTAATGGCGCACAACGGCGGGTGAAAGATTTCCTGGTATGTACTTTATGCCCAGATGGGGGGTGGAGAGGGTGCGGCAGATGCGGCGCAAGTTTACTTCCACTATAGGAGAAATCACGCACAAGTCACCGTGCTTGTTCTCACTTTGCCGTAGAGCACAAGGTGGGCATCGTCGGCCATGACGGTCGAACTGACATGTACTTTATACAATCTAGACCGCGTCCCACACTTCGGATTAACGACTTATTGATATTTTTCAGAAGAGTCTTCGGTTTTCCAGAAGATGGGAACTGCTATTCAACTATCAAACTGTTTCAAAAGACGTGTGACGACTTAACATAGTTGCGTTTGATGTTTGTAAGGATTGGGGAAATTTTTTTTAAAAACAGCACTAGTTACAAATTAACGAGCATAAAACTGTAAACCGATATTTGAAAGGATACGAGGTCCGAGTAGCTCCAACGTTGAAGACACGCTCAGTACGTGGTTACCAACCTTCCGGGCGCATCTAGAATGCATAGAGAGGGAAAGAGGCGTGAAGATTTCGATATGTCGGGAAAGCATAGGCAGTCCGGGAGCTTTTGCATGAATGTAAAAAAGCACTATCTTCGTAAGGTGTGCAATTTAGTCTTACCAAGTCGTAGTATGACTAATATTCTGCTTAAACAGCTTTTCCGGGACACTGGAGTGGCTATTCTCGGTAAATTTGAGATCACCAGCCAGTGACACCCGAAGTCAGAGTCACACGCCTAGGGTTTGAATCCGAATCAGTTGATCATTCAGCAATGCCCGCACAACTCGCCACTTCAGTGCCCCAGGGCCGTCGGCACAATGGCTAGTATGTCAGGTATCGCATATTGTGCTACCTGTGCATATACTACTGGCGGCCTGTTAGTAGTCTATAAATATCACGCGGCCACTCCTCTGTGGCTGATGGACTTCCGTCCAAATACTCGGCCTGAGCCTATACGTCTCAAATAGACTGATCTACTCCAAGTTTGCGAGTAATTTCTGCGGAAATCAAAAAGGCCCAATTATCAGATTGTTGATAGCTGTGACGCTATTCGCCTTCATGGGCCGTGGTCCGGCAGACAAAGGTAAAGTGGTGTCGCCCGCACTCCGCCCCACAATCGGGACATGCGTTTGCACAACAGGGCCCGACTTCGACAAGCAGAGCCTCCCAGTAAGGTCATTTTCTCTTTCCAGGGCTCCCCACCAGGCCTGCGAACTCGTTTACAAGGCAAAAGAATTCTAACGGCAACCCTTGGGTCCAATTATTCGTCCCCTTTCACAGCCGGTTGCTTTCCTTTTGACGCCCTAATCAACCTCATCTGAATCGTCATCTCTTTCCGTTGATTTCATTTATCGACATTTGATTATTATTCCCTTTTGTTATTGTATTATTTCAATATTCGAAAGTGTTTTGTCCTAGTGTTCGCTGCATGACCGGCGTGTCGACCCTTGTGACGCTTGCCTACTACAGCCCCAACAGATCGTTACAAATTAACTGGGTGATGTAGCGAGGATCCGCCCAGTGGGCAGTATTATATTTCGTCCAATTAACATTTAAAAGGCTTGACAAAAGGATAAAAATCAAAAAATGCCAAGTCACTAACAGACTTACTCAAAGAGACGACTGCAAGCCGAGGTGAAGAGCAGCGACCAGCTACCCGACCGGAATTCCTCGATAACCTTGGCATATTGACTAAAAGCGCAAAGGGACGAAAGTGACATTGCAAATCTCACTGATCGGAGACGGTGCTATTTTTCAGTGGCGTAAAAATCAATCGTGACAAGTTAGATGGATCAGGGTGAAATGACACCGGAAGTTAGTGCAGAGCGAACTCACAAGAATTCCCTCACTGTCGAAAGTGTCTGTAAAGTTATTCTATACGTTGTACTACATAGTCTGCTCAACGGGACTAGCCGAGGTCGAAATCGCCAGCATGCTTGCCCCTGAAATGCCGCCTTTTATCAAAAGGGGAAAGGTATTCGCTTCTGACTTTGCAATCTTTCTGGGTCCTGTTCCAAGAAAGTCGTCTCTTACCGACATACATCACAAACTGACGAGACGAACTGGTCTCCTGCTGGTCTTACTCTTGGCTAATTATAATTATAAGGGAAAGCAAGGGCAACCTATGAGTAGGAGGGATTTGTGTGTGTAGGAAAGGCTAAAAAGAAACAGAAACGGGGAAAAAAGTAAACGGAAAATAATACGAGGTAGGCACCGCAGAGAAGCCAAGGAAATAACAGTTCTTCGACGGCAATGTGGACTAGCGAGTTCATGTTGTAAACTTTCCGCGGCTGCGTAAGGTTGAAAAAAAACAAGAATCTCTTAAACAGGACTATGGGATGCACGTTTCGCGATGCCAACCATTACAACGATCATGTGCACAACTAGACAAACAGGTCGGAATGTGGTTTTCGTACAAACCAGCCATGGTGAAATAAGGCTCAAGAGATCACCGAGAGGCGGTCAGGTCAATAATCCACCACGTGCTAGGAGTCATAACGAAAGAGATAATGAGCGAGGATAGGATATGTAGCCCCAATAAGAAAGCAGAGCACGGGGACTCCTAAGATAGGGGAATGATACTAGTATTAGTTTAATCAGAAGAGCAGATAGACACGGTAGCTAACAGAATTTGTGGAAAGCAATGAGAAAACCCGAATTTCCCTGTCGGATCTGATCGCGCAATCTGAAATAGGCAAATTAGGAGCTCGTAAACGAGCGCAAGACAGGTAATTCACGGTCCTTTATGAAAGAAGTCGGATAGTGTAAGACGAAATTCGGCAGGCAAACTCAACTGTAATCCTAAGACTAACCCTAGCTCTTACCCTAATATTTGGCCTAACTCTAACCTTAACCCCAAATGTGGCCATTTTCGTAAGTCGCAACCGAAACCGGGACCCTAATATGACATGACCACGTAAATGAAGTAAGTAGGCATGTTATGGTGATAAAAACCACAGGCTACATATTTAACCGCTGATGGATAATGAAAGCAAGAGCCGAGCTCGAAGTGCACTCGAATACCAGAAGAAACGGCCAGGCGACACGGCTTTCCATATAGCCTTAAAAAGAGGGAAGCGAAATGAATTAGGTTTGGGAGAACGAACCTCAAGGCGTTTTCGTAATCCTCCTTTCGCAAGTATTCTTCGGCGATAGCGAAAGCTACCAAGAAATACAAAGATAGACAGATGGATCAAACAGGTAAAGAGTTAGCGATGGTAAGGAGTTGCAAATAAAGTGACTTTCAGATTGCTGCCTAAACGTACACCAGGGTTCATTGTCTAGAGGTGAGGGTGCAGAGGATCAATGCATCTCTGTGCCACTGGATTAAGTTCAAATGAACCGAGGGTGCGAACAAAAACAACCATCTTTGGCCACTTAGTTAGCACAGATAAAACCGTCAACGAGTTGATTATCACCTTTCCCTGAGAGTCATTAGAATGAAAAGGGGCTTCTGCTGATGGCCTGCAGAGTTAACTGCCTACTTAAAATAACAGCAACAGACAATCCTAATGCAGCGTAAACGCTGGAGTTGCGTACAATGTGTAAAAAAGCAAACGTCACGTAGAAAGTTCCAATCAAGTGGTGTATTATAGGCAGGTCGGCAGGAAATGAGTCTCGCGAATAAATAGACAATGACCGGCTTCGAAGGAGTTTTTGATCCAAGTACTTCGTTGATGGGGGTCTTCGAGAGGCCAGACTTCCTTGTGCACCGAACAAAATGTTTCCAGAATAATGAATAAAGAAAGATACACAGTCATGGGGATCGAAAAAAAGCAATTTTCAAATAAAATGGTCCACAGGCAGTGCAGAAAAGCCGGAGACAGGTACTCCACTGGTGCTATGAGCCAATTTTTTTACCGGTGCTTTTGGGGCAATCCCAGCTACCTTATCGCAGGCAACTTAATTATCAACTGGTTGTCTGTAGTAGTCGAATTCGTCGTCTAAGATCCCTACGAAGGAAAAGCTTTATGCTTATTGTCTTGCGGGAGCAGCGAAGAAATGAATATAGTGGTGGTGACTGCAAATATCACACTAAAAATTAATCGCTGATCATCCAAAAAAATAAATATGCCCTGCCGTGCGGACATGTTCTTCCAAATTTATGCAAAAAGCTGGTGAAGATTCCGATGAATGTCCGCCGAGAAACCGTGCCTCCTACGCCTGACTAGAAAACACTAGGGACGACGGTTCTGCCACGGCGGAGGATGAAGTGAGAGCTGGGATTTTAATTCAGACAGGCAGCAGGCATCCAGGTAGTGATGATTGAAGACTGTGCACCAGCTGACTTTGGTTACCGAAATTAAGAAACGTACGTACATTCCAACAACTAATATAACAGGGGGCGTTCCTGATTGAGTAATCCAGGCGCATAGCATTCGTTAGCACCATTGGACCAGGACAGCTGATGGGTGCTTCGATTTGCGTGGACGAATTAGCATGGATCGTAATACCGTGTTCGGACATGTTCACATGAGGTTTCCTGGCGCTCTTGAGTACAAGTGGGGTTTCCAATATCTTGGGGGTTGCCTTCTCTAGCGCTTTGGCTCAAAAACCTAACGACAGGACAGCAGTGGTAAGCAAACCTGTTAATCGTCGTCTTACAGTCCTTCAAGCCTTGGTAACGACGTCATTACCGGGTCTGCGGATGCTTACTCGTCACAACAACTAGTTCTCATTATATGATTTATGTGACAACACATCTAACCCCCTATAGCAAAATTAAAAACTGTTTCTGTGGCCCGGAGGTCGAGTTTGTACAGGCTTTGTGGCACTTTCACCCAACACCAACCGACTCGATCCAACAGGGGCTCTTCGGGCATGTTAATCAGGACCGCGTGAATGGCATACATTGACCTAAACTGACTAGAAGACGGAATACGAGTTCCGAAGTTCAAATGTCTAGTCCTTCTAAGCTGGAATTTGGGTATGGTTGGCTGCCACCGGTAATTAGGTCAAAAATCGGCGGCTCAAATTACGCTGTTTGACCATCGAGCAGCCTGGAAGGCAAGCACTTAGGTAAGAAAACTGGTAAATTGGGCACGTGGGCTCGTTTCCAACTGCCGCTGCAGTTGTCACTGACTATCATCATGATGGTCCAAATCGTCACCATAGAGATGTTGAAAATACTGGCAAGGGTGGCGCCAAGAACTTACCAGGGTAAAGTTTCATACGAAATGCCTTGTAACGCTCAAAGTACCGACACGCACACGCGAGAAGCGGAATAATAAGATTCTGCAAAAGCAAAAAAGACGTCTATGAATGAGGAAGGTGGGAGCACGCATTGGTGAATGAGTTGACTTAGGGCTCACAGAGTGAACAACGCGCGCCTCATTTGCCTGGGCAAAGCGGATGCCCTTACGCTCCTGAATGGGATCCGCCACATCGAGAGTATGACCAGGCCTACGCCAAGGTCGCTGTCCGTAGAACTCGGCAACTCTCGTGAATGAATCAGCTGGCGGGGGTGCGGGAGGCTGGGGCGCAGGAGAGACACGTACAACAGAGCCCGGAGAGGCCGACTGGCCAGCTGACCTATCAGAACTGGGCAAGGCTGTGGGATCATCAAGGTCATCCGGGTCTGCTGCATCCTCGGATTGACAGAGTCTGAGGGCCAGGCGTCGACGAGCCTCGGTATGACGAGCAGCCTCCTGGTAGTACAGACCCGGGTGTTGGGTAAGCAGGGGATTCACGCTGAAGCGAGTTGCGTCGTCAAACAGTTCTCCGAACACCTCAAACCTCAGAACAAGTGAATCATTCACAAAAGAGGTCAAATGGCAATCTGTAAACCGGGTGATGTTCAGATTGCCTAAGATGATTGGGTTGTTGGGTTAGCAACCCGTGGACAAACATATAAGCGTGGGGAGGTAACTGTTTTGACTAGAAACACCAGCGGTTATTCGGATGGGTGAGAATTAGTTCTTCCATTGAATGTAATGACACGGAAAATAGTGTGTTTTGGACACAAAATAAATCAGGATCGTTTGCACAGGACGCGTAAATAAGGCAGCAAAAGTGGCAGGTCCTTCTAGTTTTCCAGTTTTGATGAAATATGTGCTAATGAGGGCTTTGGTATATCTAAAAACACTACCGACCTCTGAACGAAAACGTTTGTTAAAAATCTCAGCATATCACAGCACAAATGAGGCTGCCATAGACTCAGAACTCCTTCAAAAGGCACGCTAGCCCTGGATAGACGCTTTCCAAGATCTCTGCCACAAAAAACAGCTATAGTCAGTGACCAATCTCAAGAAATGTTAATCAAAATTCTGAAATAAGTCTTCTCTGAGGAAGAATTACTAGTTGGGTTGTAATATTAATTTCTGTGCGGCAAAACTCCACGATAGTTTAGACACGGCAGGATGTCGTCTTTTGAATGTACTTTTTTCGACCGCCTGCAAAAACCGCACTCGGTAAAACGTGAATACTTAACTAGCATGCACTTTTCTATTTATTTTTGATGCCCTTGTAAATTTAAATATATTTTACAGAAAACACAAACACAAATATTCTTTATTTTACTCAATTGGCAACAAGTCACATCGTATTCATATTTTATGCTCAAAACAAGGGTATACATTTATTCCTACTCGATCGCGGGGGTTCCTAAGACGCAATCCCGCGAAAAGTGAAAATCCGCGAAGAAAACCCTGTGCTTTGTGGTTATCATTGTATACTTTGGGCCATTATAAACCTCTCCAATCCTTAAAAACACTTTTCACACAGTTATGCAGCATAAATCCTTTATGCTGCCTTAGATGACGGGCCAGTTTCGTTGAAATGATGTTCGCACACTATACACAAATGTGCGAATCATGTATCATCGAGTTTTATGTAATACGTAATACAGTTTTAAACACGTTTTAGCAATACATGATTCGACAAATGTAGTTCTAGGCCTTTTGTCGTACACAGTACTGCACCCGTTTTACTTGCCAACGCAGTTACGTTCGATATACTATGATTATTCATTTCACAGTAATATCATGTTTCTAAAATGCGAACACTGTACAAAGATAAGCACAGAAGTAAACACTTTGCGCAGCAGAACACGTTAATGCTGAATGAGCGAGACGGGATGTTGGCTAAAGCAAAATGGAATCTAATGCTGCTCTCCCTCGCTCAGCCAATCGGCCTGCAGGATACTTCATCGCGTGCTCTGATTGGGTAGTTTCTCAGCCATCCACCAATAGCGTCGCGTGTATGGAATCAGCTGGGCAAGGCAACTGAGAAAACATGTACCAAAAATAAGAAGGACCATTGTCGTCGGAAATCCCCGATATATGTTTAAATATGCTTGCATATAGAATCCGTGATAGGATGAAGCGGCGAAAGTCTAGGCACAATATGGCGAGGGATTACTGTATTCGGATTTTTAAAAAGTTTGCAATCATGAGATTTTTACGATCGTGCGACGCCTATTCAAATATCGTCGCATAGACCCACTAACTAATACTGCTCATGAATTATACAACATAGTCCACACGCAATGGAAGATTTTTAAGGCCTATGTGATATCCTCTTAATGGTATAGAGTGTATGACTTTACTTACACGGAAAGTGCGCAGCATATAGGCTGAAAACCCTGGACGCAAATATTTTGGGGTTTTTACATCCCCACCTAAAATTCGATTATGAATTGACTTGTTGCGAAATGAGCATAAGAATATTTTTAGTGCGTATTCCATAAAATACATTTGAATTTATATGGGCAAAGAAAATCGACAGAAAAAGTGTGTAACTGTAACACTCACGTTGTATCGACTGCAGTTCTTACAGGCGGCCGGAAGAAAGTGTATTCAGAAGCCAACGTTCTACAATGCCTGGAGTATGATGGGATTATGTGCACAAGTCAATATTACAATCCCCTTAAGTAACCCTTCCTAAACAAAGACGCATTTCCAGAATTTCGATTAACATTTAACGTGATCGGTTACTGACTGTCTCTTTTTCGTCTGTTTTGTTTTGACATCTGGAGCATCTTACGAGTAATGCGTGGAGGCCAGATTAACGTGCAAAGACATGTAGGTTGATCGAGAAGTTCTGAGACCGAGTGCTTAACTGTCAGTAATAAAATACCTAATATGCCCGCAAAGTAAACGCTTCTTGGTTTGAACAAGCCTAGTCGTTACTATAGATAAAAAATTTCCTAGAGACTGAAAACGCTGAGTAAACGCAATAATTCCGTCGAAATTGTAAAGCTATGGTAAATCGGACCGCAGGAGGTTTATGCTGGCGGGACCAATCTGTGCCCGGTCAGATTTCAGTCAGCAGCAGAATTCCATCGTGTCACGTAAGCTATCGAAGATCAGCAAACGATCGAGGCCGAATTGTGATGGATGATCTGAGGGTAAATGTGGGTCGGATAGGGGACAGTCGGGGAACAAGTTGTTGCTCAACTGAACCAATCCCAAAAAAACATTTAGCTGGAAACGAACGATGCGATCCTTCAGTGCCGAGGCTGTTAACTTCAGTAAGACGGCAAAAAGGGATCCAACGTGCAGATGAGTCTTGACTACTGAATCGTGACAGAAATATTCAGGCTGCAGTCTTTGCCAGGGAGGTAACACAGATTAAACGTTAAGAGCTCAAGTCAAAACAATACAGCAATGGAAATACGTTCATTTACTAACACTCAAAGGGTTCATGGCAAACGTAGCTCCCGGTAATATCCCGTGTGCTATCTTCTAAAACGGCTGTTTCACAGTGGCTATATGCTTCGCATAGCGCGCATCGTAAGTAAATTTGGCGAAGATCTGCCTAGATCAGTGAGTAGCCAGTTGTGTGCTAGGATTTCACTACCCAAGGATGACCGTGAATACGCCAGAGCTTGCTGCTGAGTTCGTGTGTGAATACGGGTCACAGGCCGCAGATATTGCGTGTGCGAGTATAGCTGCCTGGACGGGTGATTGTGCAAGGTGGCGAGGGTGTTTAGTCGGGGACTGGATCACGAGTTGTAGTTAATGTGCCTCAATAAAAGAATCTGTCCCATCGAGTGTGCTTCAAGCCTTAAAAAATCTGAGACGCCGGCTTAGACGCCTGCACAGGTAAATACTTGAAAGGTAACGAAGAAAGAGGCTCTATGTGAGTGGTTTTGAGCAAACTGTGATTGGGGGATGGTCAATATGAATAGGTGCCGCATCTAAATTATTCCTCAGGATCTTGTAACCTTCCTAGTAAAAGAATGAGAACGAGTAGGAGATTGTGTCGGCTACAGTAGATATATCCGACGATCAATAAAAAATCCTTTTACCGGGGTGGCATAGAAAAGTTTCATTAAGGCTTTTACACGGCTGCAGTGATCCGCAGCGAATATGTTAAAAAAAGATTTCTGTTAGGCCTTCTAATAATTATCATACTGCATCAAGTTCACGATCTTCTTGGTTCGACTAGATGAAACCACCAGCGTAATTCGGCAGACTCGGATTTTCCCTGTTGTACATTGGGCACCGGCGTTAACATATCGTTAAGGTGGATATTATCGAAGAAACAGCACCTAAGTTCTGCATTCAGAGGCCTATAGCGTACCTAGTGAGAAGACTGTTTGTGCATGTAAGAGCTTCGTGGCGTATCTCGGTGGCCCTAGTTGCTGGAGCGTGTTTGTTTAGGAATAACTGTCAAAAACTAGTCCAGGCAGTTTGTTCATTCGATTTCCAAAAGAAGACAATGAAGTAGTTAGCATAATCCCATATAATGCAAGTCATACAGAAGCGCGAAAGCTTACAAGTCAAGAAAGTTAACTGGTGCCATCAGAAGTGAAGCACACCTTTAAAATCCTTATAAAATACATTTCTTGAAAATATTATTAGGCTGTCCAATAACTGGGAGCTGCCAATACTGCCGGTCTTCAGTACTATGCAGCTGTTTTGTAAGGACAAATATGCACTTGATAGGGTGAACTGCCTCGTTGAACGGACTCATGGTAGCTTCGTTGTCTACATCAACCGCAGGAACTTGACTAGCTGACCTCCTATGTGAGCTGTCGAAACTCGACTGCCTGACCAGATTTTGTTCAACCTTCTATTCGGCTGCAAATAGTCTCAAAACTCTATGGGTCTGATGAGGATTTGTTGAGAGTATATGCATGCTTGCCAGGCGATCTCCAAGCTAAAAAATGACTGTTTGTAACAGGTGTGGTCTACTAACATTCGCAGACACCTGCAACAGATACGGGTATCTGCTTTTTGTCTCTGATGATACGTTCGAGCAGGAACCCGAAACGTCAGGTGAATAAAGCTCTTGTCCCAGCGATCGTGTCTCCTTCTTCACCTGAAAATTTATTTGCATCACTCAGACTGCGATATTGACTCGTGACCGACCGACCGGCTGGTCTTTACGTTCTTTCGGAAGTATAGTAGGTGGGCTAACTCATGAAATGTCGACCGAAATTTCGACATGTGTTTTCGTTTCGAAAAGATTCATTAAGTAGGGTTGTAAAAATAATCAGCCTGCAATATAATTCTATAATAATTCAGTTACCTCAGGATGCCGGCTTTCGAAAGAACCTCCTTCCAGCTGCATGCAAAAACTGCACTCTGTAAAAAATGACTACTTAGGTAGCATGATTTTTTCTCATTGATTTTCGATGCCCCAAAAAGTCCAATTATATTTCATGGAAACATGTACAAAAAGATTCACTCTTCTGCTCATTCGGTAGAAAATGACGTCTTCTTCCAATCTTATTCTCGAAGGAAGGGTATAATTCGGTTTTCAAAAGCCTTTCCAATTCCCGATTCATTTTGAACCTGCTCTACCGTCACACTTGGATACAGGGTTTCCAGCCTACAAGCCGTATATTTTCCGCGTACGGAAAACCACACATTTCTCTACGGTAATAAAGGGGGACCATATAGGGTTCCTAAAAGTAAGCAGTGGATTTGATCCATATTGTTAGCTTTACAAGCCACATTGGTAAATGCAGACACATGAGAATTTATGAACGGCTATTTCAAGGTATTTAAAAGTCCCACAATTAGAAACTTTTTTAAAACCGATTTATGTCCCTCCTTCGAGTATAAAATCAGAAGAAGACGTAATTGTCTATCGAATAAGCAAAGGAATGAATATTTTAGGCATGTTTTCCATGAAATATTATTGGACATTTGGGGATATCGAAAATCGATGAGAAAAATTCATGCTACTTAAGTGGTCACTTTTTACAGAGTGCAGTTTTCGCATGCAGCCGGAAGCAAGTTCATTCGAAAGCCGGCATCCTGAGATAACTGAAGTACTACAGAATTATGTTGCAGGCTGACTAGTCTTACAACCCTACTTAATGAATCTTTTCGAAACGAAAACGCATTTCGGAATTTCGGTTGACATTTCATAAGTTAGCTCACCAACTGTATCTACGCGCCCTTCTCATGCTTGCTGACCTCCCGCAACGGCGAATCGTATGTGTCAAAGCCGGACTCGTCCGAAGGGGTGACCAGGGTGGCTAGGCCAAGCAGCTTATGTCCCAGGGCTGGTGCGGCAGGCGCGCCACTGCCTACACGGACGGCCTCTATCAGTAGTTTGTGAAACTGTTCGCGATACACAAGCTGGCATGCATGATAACGCACCCTAAAGAGGGTGACAGAAAACTTTACATGCATCGTGCAATAAGGGTAAACTCACTGTTTGGACAGCCAAGCCTCATGCTCAAACGCCAACTCCGGCATTCCGACAAGGTTTGTGAAGAATTCAATGTGTCGGCGGAACTGAGCTATCGATTCGGAGGCTTGCAATTGAAAAAATAGGCGACAAATCTAGAAAGTGGGAAGAGAGAGAGAGAGAGGGACGAAGTGAAAGAGTCTTCGGAGACCGGTTAACGAGGCAGTGTGAGTAAGATAGGAACGCACCTTGTAGTTGATGAAGCCAGCGACCACCTTGACTTCGAGGAGATGCAGTTCGTGCACGCGCAGTTCCAGGAGGTTGTTGTAGGCCTGTCTGTAATGCCTTTAACGGCGAAGGTAGGGTGGGCACAGACAGGCAAGAGGGGTATAAGTAGAATGACCAAGTGCTTCACGTACCCCTTTTAATAAAAGTTTGACAACTGAAATGCTGAAACATGTCTTCGATTTGAAAAGATTACTTATGTAGGGTCATAAGACCAACTGTCGCGCAGCATTGTCACAAGATATTTCAGTCAGGTCGGTATGCCGGCTTCTGAACGAGCTTCTTTCTGCCCGCATGCAAAGAGGGTACTCTGCAAAAATGACTACTTAGGCCGTATGAATTTTCCTACTGATTTTCGATGCTCTTATAAATTCACATATATTACATGGAAGACATACACTAAAGTATTCTCTGTTACACTTGAAGGAAGGATATTTTTCGTTTGTAGTCTCTGAGTATGGGATTTTTGCGACAGCGAAATGTCTACCCTAAAGTAACACATCCGTCTATTTATCAATGTCGCTTGCAAAATTTTACAGGCCCCATATGACATCTTAACAGCATATGTGCATGTGTGAATTTCCATACGGGGAATATAAACAGCCCGTGGGTTGGAAACCCTAAATACGAGCGCAACGGCGGATCGGGTTCAACATTATCTACGAATTGAGGTCTTTAAAACCGGAAGATAAACCTTCTTTAAATATAAAACTGGAAGATGTATTTTTCCACCAAATAAGCATAATAAAGAGTGTTTTGGGCATGTTTTCCCTAAAATACATTTGGATTTATAGGGGCATCGAAAATCAATAGTGTACTTTTTGCATACGGTCGCAAAGAAGCTCGTTCAAATGCCGAAATTCTGACGTGACTGAAATATCTTGTGATTATGCTGTGCGACAGTTAGTCTTACGACTCCACTTAAATAATCTTTCCTAATCGAAGGCACATTTCCGAATTTTGGTCAACAGTTCATGAGATAGCACATCCAGTTTACATGGTAATGGGAGGATAATATACGAGACGGTTTTTTTCGGGGGATAACCCAGTTTCTGTGGTCCAATCAAATGGCAACAAAACAAGCGAACTATAGTAATCAATACATGTTCGGAGGAGCAGGTAATCTGCACGCTGATAGCAGCGCTCTTATGCTGAATATCTTCTTTTAAAGCTGGCTTACATCGAAAGTGCCTTTTCGATAACTTTAACCATTTAAAAATAGTAATGAGGGTACTCGTTCTGTTGTATATTCTGTGCTGCTGTTAACTTATACTGCAAAATTGGCCTTATTTTGTAGGGTAAATACGTCCGAAGATATAGAGGCTTAAAATTACACTAAACAGTCTACGTGCTGTTTATTATAACTAATTATGACTTTCAAACATGCTGGGAGCTGGTCACATTGTCTGGCAAATATTTGAGATGAAATGTTACTTCATAAGTAATCCAGCACCTTATGAAAGTTCGAATTCTGGCCTTAAAGAGATTTTGCAGAGGTATAAGCATGTAAAAAGATGATGAATCGATGGCTGATGGCGTCCTATCTAGAGCGCCATCTTTTTGAAACGGGAGTTTCTACAAAAGCCATGAAGATCTCACACCGCTTTCGCAACCCAAAATTCACTGAAAGACAGTTCTGTTAGTGGCTTAAGGCACTATATTACGAATTAATGTGACCCAGCCAATCTCCTAGGTCTGTGACATATGGCAGACGCCACACGTCACACAAAGCACTAAAAGTGGACATTATCAAAAACCTGGAAAAGGTTAGCAGTTGAAAAGAGTGAAGACTCACTTCAAGGCGAGATTCTGATCTTGCTTCAATTCATCGAAAAAGGCTATTTTAAACTCGTGGCGGACAAAGAGGAGCTGTTGGACAAGAAAAAATGAAGACTGTCAGTAAGGCCATTCACAAGCAATTACTACAAACTGCTAGTGTGGCAGACGGTTGTTAGTATTCTTTAGCTTCCTTATAGCCAAGAAATTACTTCTTATTTTCAAATGTTTGCTTTCCGCAATACAACTTACATGTGACGTTAGACATGAGCACTAAGAAAGCAGCCTCAAACAGACAATTGTGTCGCCAGTCTCGATTGTGAAATAGTTTTGTCCTATTCGAACGCAGTTCCACTTAACTTAAAAGGCGGAGAAACGCAGTGATAAAAGACGCTGCATTTGGAAAAAATATTACAATTCCACCATAAGTTTCTCCATCTGCGGTCGTCTGTCTTCCGTCTTCTTTATTGGAGTTACGAAGTAAAAAGTGCAATCTGAAAAGTATTTTCATCTATCTCACCGACCCACATGCTTATTCTTTACGGTAGAAAACTGTCTTTTTTTCCTGTACGATTGTTAGTGTAGGTGCATACTTGAAACTTAACAGTATTTCTTTAGAAGTCAACATACCTGGTGATTTGCTTTATTCAAATTTGTTCTGTGGCTTTTTACACGCTTTGCGGCATTGTGGTAGTAATTCGAGGCCATATCATGCATCTCGGTTTCTAGCCTGTAAGTAAAAGCTTTCCCCTTTTAGCAAATAGACGGTACTTGCATGATTAAATTGCTCAGAATGTAACTTGACAAAAAGCCTCGTACGAACTAAACAAGCTAAAAGGCTAAGCCAAATAGTGAGGTAAACTAAGTTTTCGCCCGTTAAATCACCTGCTGCGCATGACAGAGACTTCTTGTTCCAATTGTCCTCGTCAGGTAAGCAAGTAACGTCAACAAATGACTGAAAAAAGCGTCTTACAGAAATGCTAGCTCCACCATTGGCACTGCTGGCTGATACAGTCTTGCCAGTTGGTGAAGTATGCGTGGGACACTGTGTTAGTTGGGAAAGTTGTGATGAATAGGAAGTTAGAAGGTAGCCAACAGCAAGCTTGTGTTATTTACAATTTTCCTCAGTTTAACAGCTCCTCGGCCATGCATAAGCACTTTGCTGAGTAAAGTGTATTAGGTGAAGCAATAGCCAGGCATTATGGCCTACGTCAGACTTACCAGGAGCTTACAACGTATAAAGGGATTTTACTGATGATGACAGGTTACTCTGCTTACGAACGGCACCGACAACCTCCTACCAAACGCGAACATGCGCACTTCAAAATGAAGATCACACCGCAATTACTTAACTCATCTTTGCTAAAAGGATTCCGATACAGTGGAGCTGCACAACTGAACGATCGGGAGGCAACAAGTCTACGACATTTACGAAAAGTGCTGACAGGCTTAGGCGTCGATGATTCTGAATAGAGTTTTGCGATAACAAATTGACGAGTAGATTTCCACATGTAACTTTCGAAGTACACATAGGAGAAGAAGAAAAATGACCTCGTAATACAGCCGAACATAAATCCGGTGAGTTGTAGCACAAAAAGATGCTTGACCGGCAACTGGCAGCGGGAGCACAGGTCCTGAGCACGTTCTGTAGCGTTGAGATCATCACCGACGGGGACCGGAGCACGCTTTTGCAGTAAAACCACCACGACCTTGGAATCTCGGGATTGCAAGTTGGACCTGTGAATCAGGCAATTTCAAGCAAGAAGGAATCTAAGCGTTGGATGCAGTTAGAGAGGAATATGTGGCTGAAGTAGGCAAGAACAGCAGGATTTATTGGCACCAAAAAATTTCGCGACTGCTCTTCAGCTGCTTCCTGTCGCTTCATAAGAGGGATAACGAGTGAGAACAATACAACAGATTTGAATTCATGCAGAAAATCGATGCAGAAACAGCAAGGTTAGGGTTTTGGGCAAAGTGCATTGGGCGAACGCAAAGGCAGTTGGCAGCCAGATCCATTGAGCACCTGCCCAAGTGGCTCCTTAGACAAGAAAATAAGATCCCACGTTCATCCATTACGAAACACCTACTTGATACTGGTCACACCGTCGACCCCAAAACTTCCTTCCGAGTACTTGTTCGGGCACGAACAACTCGGACATTGCGTTACCTGGAGGCAGCCTATATACGACGAGTGAAACCAGATCTTTGTAAACAATTGGAGCACGTGGTTGACCTAACATTACCATGGTAGCCTCTGGCTCCATGATTCCCCCTCTCTCCTCCCATTTTTGCTCTTTAACGTTTCCTTCTTTTTCACTTTCTTCCCCTACGGCGTTTGTGTTATTAACTTTATCGATTAGCCAACTTTGCCCAAAACCCTAACCTTGCTGTTTCTGCATCGATTTTCTGCATGAATTCAAATCTGTTGTATT
The DNA here is from genome assembly GCA_902702965.1 of Spirometra erinaceieuropaei. Lineage (NCBI taxonomy): Eukaryota > Metazoa > Platyhelminthes > Cestoda > Diphyllobothriidea > Diphyllobothriidae > Spirometra > Spirometra erinaceieuropaei. Next base: position 253,828 of record CACRXP010000386.1, on the reverse strand, counting down.
GTTCTCACTCGTTATCCCTCTTATGAAGCGACAGGAAGCAGCTGAAGAGCAGTCGCGAAGTTTTTTGGTGCCAATAAATCCTGCTGTTCTTGCCTACTTCAGCTTCGTACCGGGGACAAAATGCTTCAAATTTTTAAAAGGAATATGTGGGTCAACTACGAAAAAAAAAACATTTTAAACCCACCTTACTGTCTCCACCCGCCGTGCACATTCATTCAGTTTTTCCTGCCATTGTTTTTCATCCCACTCGAGGTCGAAGAAAATGGCCACTACTGCGGGCAACTCATCCAAGTGCTTACGCATCCACTTTCGCTTGAGAAGCCCCTTCGCCTGGTACCATTCGTAGTGTGAGGGCTCGAAAAAGGGAAAAACAAAAGGTTAAATTCTCCTGAGCAAAAAATTACTTCGACCAGTATATGCTCAAGCCATCACGTAACTTAATTTGGATGGGGAAGGCGTGAAATCTTAAAACATGATCTATGGAGGGATTAGGAGACGAAATGTCAATTATTTTAGAAAGAAAGAACGAATATAACTTACCTTTACATTGCTTTTTGGGTACTGGTGATCCACAGGAACATTTCGAAACTTCAGAGGTGCTCTATCACTTCTGCGATTTTGTGAAAAGCCTTTCCACACAGTGGCATGAGAATGATTAGTTTCAACTTCTAGACCGGTCAGATATATCAGACACTTCGGCTTTAACTGCAGTTCTTGAGGTATCTTCTCAATGTCCTCCATCTGAAATATTCAGACAACCTTGACATTAGAAGTTGGATGATATTTCATGGGAAAGAGCGAGGAAGCCTAGTTCCTGAGAGTAACACTTATGACGACAACTTGCGGTATCTCGGGTTGGCTAGCTTTGTACAAAATATTTGAATAACCCGTGAGTGTAGTAGCAGTAAGTAACATTAAAGTGATGACCGACCTCTAGGCTTCGCCAAAAGTAATTAGCTGGTTGTGTCTGACACCGAGTTAGGACGCCAAAGAAGGCACCAGCTGAATTGAGATCCAAAGTACCACAGCTGGCAAACAGGCAGGAAACTGTTGAGTGGCAAGAGGTAGTGTAAAGCCTATAATGAGGTACCTTCTGCTCATGGCAATTAAAATCATCACTCACAACCATAAGTCAGAAGTGCTTTAGACCATCACAAGGCGTAAAAAATGCAGGTTTAAAATATCTCGTGTCAAAGGTAGTGACATTTCGCACTTGGAGACGGTCTTTTAAAGGATGTCTCTCCCGACCGTGTGGCTAAACAGACGATCCGGAGGCACCTCTAAAAAGGCTTTACATGGGCGAGGAACTTGCATAACATCGGAACTGGACCTCTGGCAATTTTCAACCGTATATCTGGTCCGCCCTCAGATAAATTCGCAATATTTTGCCCAGAACCCTTTGCGACCGCTTTTGTGGTCTATCGGTATCCACAGAGGAAGTATCAGAACTTTATGTCGTCAAATGCGAAGGTGTGATTACCCCAACAGCTACTGTTGAGGATGATTCGTCACCACTGGTGGCTTTGTGCATGCACTAACGAAGAGGCCGAAAAACGATTGCCTCCGCGTTCTTAGTGGAGTGACTTTTAGCGTTGTCTTGCCGATCTTGCGTGCCAGTAATTTTTCTACTCCTACTTGTTCTTGTCGGCTAATCCTAATAGTAAGTTACTATCAGCACTGTGGCAGAGAGCGAAGTGATGACTGTTTTCTTTAATGAGTATGGTTTGAAAAGAAGATTTTATCGGGAGTCCACGCGGCTTGTTCTCTGTATATTCGGCTACAGAAAGCTGTGTCCTGCACTCCGTTTTTGCTCCCAGCTTCATATTTCCCTTACTCCGATTTGTGACTGATGACACCGTCGGTGAAATATTCACTAACCGATAGCAAAACCGAAATATTTTCGAATGCTTGCAGCAATATTCTTGCTTCCGTTGCGTTATCCATTTTACCATCGTTACTAGCTTTTCAGTAAACCTGTATTAACACACAAGCCTACTTGAGCTGCTATTTAACTAACTGGATAATCCGGTATGTCTGAAGAGGATCAAAGTCAGTCCATCGCTCGGCCTTTTACAATTATGCGGAAGAGCAAGCAATTCGAGCCGCCGGCAGAATACACCTCGTAAGCGTTCCCCTGGAGGCTTGCGTTACGTACGTGCACGTACTTCGAATGCGCGGGAACAGGACACGCAGCTGAATAGTTGTGGGTTGTAGTACCCTGATAACACTTGGGCAGGTCAAATGACAGGACAGAAGGGCCGGGATTTCGTCAGATGGTCTACTCCACCCCAGTCTGTCGAAAGCAAATAACGTGACGTCGTTTACTTGTAGAATTGTTTCTTAGAAATAATGTGATCTACGTAAGGAACGTGTCAAAGCTATCTGTGCTACCAACGCTTGCAGCATTACCGGACAATTGAGTTAAAAATAAAAGAAGAACGGCTTCTCGGACTGGATCGCGGCCCTGTTCATGTCAGTTTGGTTAGAACGCAGTGACGAGTCTCGAGACTCAGGATGGGCAAGCAAAAGACACAGGCACACAAACACGAAGCGATATTTACGCACGACGATCAGAAGAAAACCCCAAAGGCGGAATCTTTAATAAACGCTTAGTGTGCTCGTGAGCAAAACAATGGCATCCAAATTGTAAGGGCGTGTGCTTGCACCAACACTCGGAAAGCAACCAAGAGGCCACAAACAAAAGCAACACCTGGACATTTATAACAAAGTATATTGGTAATCTGAATCCTTCTTGATTGTCAGTCTAACAAAGAAAAGCGCTTATTTCGATATCTTAGGGCTTAGCGATATCATTACGTAAGCTTCCGAAGCTGGAGAAAAAGGACTTAAGAATTATGATCCACCGAATTGTAGACGGAAAAAAAATTCACCTGTCTGACAGGCCGTTAAACTGAAACTAGTAACTGGAACGGAAGGCCGAAGCTCAAAATACACCTTGCTAAAGTTAATGCGTACTTACAGATCGAGGTCGCCCTAGAGTTGCGCGAATTGTTGACCGCCAACATCCAACGCGGTCTGTTCCAATACACCAGGCTTCCCGGAGTGGCATTCCGTTCAGATGATATTTCCGCATCATGGATTTGAGTTTGATTCCGGAGAAAGAGCATGGTGCATTTGTTCAAATTGAAGGGCCACAGCCATCTGTGGAACCACTCCTCCAGTCGAGGAAGGCTTTCTTTAAAGTTGGTCCCATCGGCAGAATTGTGGATGACTTTCCAGATTTTTATATCATCTGCAAACATGGCACAATCACAGTCTAACTCTTCTACACAATAATTAATAAAAAAGAGAAAGAAGGCCGGTTCGAGCACCGAGCCTTTTGGGACTCCGCTCCCTATGACTGTGAGCCTTGATTGCTGTTGCTCCATGTAGACAATTTGGAAACAGCCGAAGAGGAAGTTCTCGTTCCATTTAAGAAGTCCTTTCCCGATACCCATGACGCACAGCTTGTAAAGGAGACGTTGGTGCGAAACAATGTCGCACGCCTTCTGGAAATCGATGCAGGCCACATGCACAGCGTGCTTGGCATCGGGTGCTCTTCTCCAGCTTTGCAGTGTGTATGGCAAGCTCGTTACACACGATCATCCCCTACGAGGGTTGTGGGTTTCCAAATAAGCCATAAATTCCCTTTTGATGGTCTTCTCTGTGACTTTGCAGCAGATTGACGCCGGACTAAGGGGCCTGTGGTTCGTCGCAAGACCACGACTATCACTTTCGTAAAACGATGTAATGTGGGCCGCTTTGCAGTCTGTGGGAAGGATTCCGGCATTAAACGATTTCTGGCGCAGAAAGGATAGAGGTTTGCTAACTCTCGGACAAGTTCAGGGGGCAGTTTCGCGGGAATCTCATTCGGATCGGCAGATTTACATTACTTTAAGCATTTTAGTTCTTCGAAAATCGCTTCTTGTCAAAACACATTATTTTCAATAATCGGATCTCCCACGCTCTCAGAAGTAGGCGGAATAAAAACTGCTTCCCTAGTGAAAACAGATTGGAATAACTGAGAAAAATGCTCGGCTTCGTTAGTACTGTCCGATATCTCTAAACCGCCATCATTTCTCATGAAAGAAATCGGATTCTTGTTAAGAGTACTCTTTCGCAGATAGCTGCAGTACAATTTTGAATTTTTAACGGCATAGTTAAGCAAATCATTCTCGAAACCTCGTCATCTCTTGAGCATTAAGCCCTTCACACTATTTTCTCTGAACTTTATGCTCTGGGAAGGCTGCATTATCGTTGTTCTCGTGAAAATTCCTTCACAGCATTCCTTTCCGGTTGACCTCCGTTTTGAGATCTTGTGTTAGCCACTGTGGTCGGTTATATGTCCTAGCCTTTGATAAGGGACAGTGGCTCTTCATAAGATGCAATAACCGATCCTTAAATAAATTCCACTCCTCGTTGACGGTAATCGAACGTTTACTTCGTGACTTCGTTAACACTTCGGTTCATAGAATTCAGGTTGGTGTAAAGTCCCCCGTGAGTGTAACGTCTGGTTTACTGCCGATCTTTTTGTGGTTTCCAGCGGACATGTACCTCCATCGGGGACCTTCGTGGTGGTTGGTGTCTGCTAACTGCCGGTGTAACGCGACAGGTTCGTTTGAACGAGCTGGGTTTACCCTGGCGCGGATCTCGGATGGGTCCGTTGTGATCGTCTACCAGTGAAGATCGCCGGTGCTCCTCCCCTTCCTACCTCTAATAGCACTTCCCTTGTTCTCGCCATCCGTCCATGTCCCGTTTCGTTCATCGTCAGTTCACTCCCTTGCCGTTATCTGCAGTTGCCGACAGCGCTACAACCCCTACTGTCATATAATGGATATGGCGTGATCAACTCCCACTCTAAATGGACCATTTGTACGGTACCCAGCTACTTTCTTCCCCTTTTCCTACCTTATCCATTTTGGTACGGTAACATAGATTTTATGTACTAGAAACCCCTTGTCTTGTAATATACCTAGATGCTCGTCTGATGTGGTATCTAACGACCCTGTCCAGTATTACTAACCCGGAATGCTATCCTAGGGGGTCTAGTCGACCTCATGTGTGCTAACCTCGACGTCTTCGGCCACTACATCGGTTATCAGTTTATTTGGGCTGTGTCTATGTGTTGGTCGTACCGTTCATTTGTGTTTCCCAGCATGCTTTCTATAGTGGTGTGGATGAGCAGCAGGAAAAGATGAATAAACGTCAGAAGCAAGGAGCCTTCAGTGGTAAGTGACAATCAAAGATATCAAAATAACATTGAATCATTTATGATATTGTTATTGGTAATGTGACCTTATGGGAGTGTTGGTGGACTGTTTAGTTTGACCTTATGTAACCGTGCATGGGCTTAATATGGCTTCAATATAGTCTTATGCACAACTAGTATGTAGGGTGTTATCAAATTTATATCAATATTATCTTCATAAAGGATAACTAGTGCCATTAAGTTAGCTGGTGGAAACGAGAAAGGGGGAAATATAGGATATCCCTATTGGTTATATGCTTATGAACGATGTTGTCTATCTCAAAATCAATCCTTTTTAGTGTTATGTTCCGGTGTTATTGAAGTGACTGACTACACCAGAGCCATTTGGACCAAATTATATATCAAAGAATTGATTTGAAAAATGCCCTTTCTTATTCAAAAACAAATGTGCATTGTTATTTGAGAGAATTGCTCATTTTTTGTCTTAAATTCTGTTATGTTTCGACTTTTACGAAAATAACATTGGAGGACATTCCAGATAGTCGCATATCTTATGGAGCGGAAATCCAATCGTTGGGCCTTTTTGAATTTCGAGGTCCTTATAATATCTTTCGATTTTTGAAATTGCCTAAAGGATGCGCCAAGCGCGCGACAGGCACAGAAAATCACTTGCCGTCAGCGATTCGAACCCTGGCAAATCCGTCGCTAGCATCTTCCGTCATCGGTCCTCCTCTTAACGTGGTCACAAACTTCAACCCCTGTCAAATGATTACAAAGTCTTCCTCATCGATGACACTGACAAGGCGGAGTTGTTTAGTGCTTTCTTCGCAAAACATCTTACTACCGAGTCCGATACGGTCCCTTTCTTTCGATCACTTTCAGATAGGACACTTAGTACAATTGAAGTCTCCTCAGATCTCATTAAAAAACACATAAGCCGTTTGAAATACTCACACTGTTCAGGAATGGACGGGATTCCGAATTCGATTATTAAACAAGCGTCCGACCTTCCAATATTGCTTAGTCATTTATTATCTGTTTATATTTCAAAAAGATTCTTTCCTGAAATATGGAAAACGTCAATTATCATTCCCGTTTTCAAGTCAGGATCTCGGTCCGATGTTAATAACTATCGGGGCGTGCACAAAACACCGTCTCTAACAAAGCTTCTTGAAAGGATTATTTTCAAGGAAATTCTTGACTTCTGTCTAGCTAATCGGCTTCTGAGCTCTAGTCAGCATGGATTTTTTACCTGAACGATCCTGCGAAACATATCACTTGGCATTTCTTAATCTAATCACTTCTCTTCGTAATGAACAACAGTCAGTGGCAGTTATTTACTTTGATCTTAGCAAAGCCTTTGACAAGCTGCCGCATAGACGTCTTTTGGAAAAATTGGAAGCTCTCGGCATCCGGCCGCCTTTACTCGACTTCATCAGGTCCTATCTATCCAAACAATATCAGAAAGTCATGGTAGGTAGTAGCTACTCGACACCTCACTCGATCACGCGTGGCGTACTTCAAGGCACGGTTCTGGTTCCGCTACTCTTCCTTCTTTACATCAATGATATTTTGACGGAACTCAGAAATTCGTACACTTTTATTTCTGCCGCTTACCTCAAGCGGGTTTACTAATATTCCAAGGATACCGCATATGCTCTTGTTGGAAAGAAGTAATGCTGATCTACTACACATATCGAAATGGAGTTCCACATGACAGATGGAGTTTTCATCATACAAGTGTAGTTTCCTGTCATCTGATCCTGCCGAGCTGCCTGGCAGCATTATTTTTCACAATGGTACACTTTCAGAATCCTTTGCCATAAATACCCCAGGTTTAAGTTGTACAAATAAACTTGCTTTATAATCAATGCAGACAGAATCTCTACCAGAGTCGCACAAATATGTCAGTCAGCTGGCCAAAATTAAGTTTTTGTGGTTAAGAAGACACGAAGCTGGCCTTTGCATACTTTTCCGCACCAACTCTAGCTCCAGTCTTCCGCTCATTGACATGCTAACACCGAGAGATCGGTCAGATGCCACGCGCAACTCCTCCGTGGTGATACCGCCGCCGCCAATTTGCAGTACGTCTAAGTACTCCCTCTTTTTTGCTTCTAAATTTCTCTTCCTTCGAAATAATCTTTTACCAGAACGTAGGCCATCGCTAGGTTATCGACATGCAAGACCAAATTCCGTAGGCGCCTTACGCCGTAAAGTATAAAGTCACTATTAGCCGCTTCATTCCCGAACACTGAACGCCATGAGTTTGAGAGGAGTCTCCTGAGATTTAGTGGTAAATCAGATGGAAACTCCCACCTTTATTTTTAAAACACCTTGTTTTGAATTGGTTCCTAAATCTACTGCTATCATTCCCCCCCCATAGCGAAGATTTTCGCGGTTCTCTATGTCATCTCTTCATTTCGACCTCAAGCGGTCTGTCGACGCTCACAGCAGAATCCTCTGTATTCGCCATCTACTAGTAGTTTGGTCGGTCTGCAAAGAGATCTCATGGTCATATCTCCCTTGCCCTCTCCGCGTCTGGCCTCGAAGCAGACTGCGACCGATCACGTCTGGTTCATAGAGTCTCGCCACTTTGACGCGAATAGCCTCATCCTGTGTATGAATTCCGCCTTGACGACGTCCGTATCGAATCCCTTATGCACAACCGTATGGAGGCCAGTCCTGTCTGACCCGCATACGTACCCCTCAAGGCTGACATTTGTTTCTGCACTGACGATGTTCGTTTATAATTCGTTATACACTGCCACATGCAGACCAGTCCTGCCCGCACTTTTGTCCTTTCATGAGCGACAGTTTTATAGACAGATAATTTTTTATTAAAGACCCGTCGGGGTCCCGTCAAAGCAAGTTAAAATAAATTTACATGCGAGTTTTAGACGAGGTAGGGCGAATCTTTGCAGAATGCAATTCACAGTTTCTGAATTAGTAGTCAATTGCGAAACATGATGGTTGAGGGGTGAAAAAAAACCATACAAAAAGTTAAAAATGATTGGATTAATTTTACAAAAGAAAAAACCCCTCAATAAAAATAATGACAGAAAAAAGCGAGCAGGACTGGCCTGTAGGTGGTGGTATATAACGGAATGTTGTCGGTCATCGTCAGGGTAGCAATAAATCTCAGCCTTGAGGGGTACGTATGCGGTTCAGACAGGACTGGCTTGCATGTGGCATTGTATGCGGGATTCACAATTGAGATCGTCCGGGCCGGATTGATACGCCGCATGAGACTATTCGCGTCAAAGAGGCCAGACGAGAGGAACCCAGATGCGATCGGCCACAGCACGCGTCAAGCTCAGCCGAGCAGTGGGGAAGGGAGGTACGACCAAACTACTAGTAGACGGTGAATACTGAGGGTACCGCCGTGAGCGTCGACAGACCGCATGAGGTCGGAATGCGGGAGATGACATCAAAAACCGCAAAAATTGTCTCTATGGAAGAGGAGTGATAGCAGTGGATTTAGAAACCAATTCAAAACAGGAGTTTCTAATGATATAAGTAAGAGTTACCACTTAATCTACCACTAAATCCCAGGAGGACCCTTATCTAAATAAAGAATCTGAGTGTTCGGGAATGAGACCGTTAACTCAATCACAATTAATTTGTTTATTCGACCAAGGAGTTTGTATTCACTGCTCGCCAACCATTTTTCTTATCAGATTGCTTATTCAATAAACAAAACTTGGCTGCTGTACAGATTCTGTCTACCTGTTCTAAAATTCATATGAAATTTACTTTTACTTGCTATGGTAGGACACCCGAGGATCTTTAATAAAACAATTTATTTATTTTTGTCTCACTTACTAAAGCAATATTTGGGCAGTGGACGAACAACATGCCTGAAGCAAAGGCATCCTATCTGGAAAGGATTTGGTATTTAGAACGGAAAGCTTGAGGGCAGAGGTTGTTCGTTTCTGAGGGAGATGAGTTGCGCCATCCAGGGGTTGAGTGCCCGCGAACCATAGAGGTCAGATGAACCTGTCCGGTTCTGTAAAAATTTTGTGGCATCGAAAGAGGCCCATATGGATAGAGAGGAGTAGGATTTGGGGGAAATGACGGGCAGAGTAACTGATTACAATCGTTAACCGGCTGATTTTCTTCTGTAAATCCATAGTCAGAATACCGTAACGTACTCCCTCTGAGGTGAAACTAAGGGCCATTATGAACATATGCATGAGGACCTCATTGACAAAACGACTGTGGAGGGAACACATAGTTCCATCCAGTGGCATGATTGTAAACAAGCTCTTCACTTCAAGCGACACCATGTGCCTATTCAGTAAATTTTGATCCTTCAGCTCATCGATTCTATTTTTTTGGATTGGACACCGGGCGAGTTTGTGTTGCGGTAAATTCCTCATACACAAAATCGATCGTGACGGTATCCTCGGTTAGTACAATTTTCGTAGCCCGCATAGTCTGGGAGGACGTGTTCTTACAGGCCCAAGACATATATCCTTGTCCCCGTCTAATATTTGCTCTTCGAGTAACAACTTCACCTTTTCCCAATAAGGTCTTCCAGTGCTTTTTTCATCTTTCCCATGGGTTTAGAAGGAAAACTGGTTGGAGTCACTCAATATCGCTTCCAACTTATTCACGTAGTCAGACTTGTTTAGGATCAGGGCACCGTGTTCTCTGTCAGGTCTCAAACTAACGGCTTCAGAAGCCTTACGTAGGTCATTAAGGGCCGAGAGGCAATACTTAGTTAGTAGTGAGCGCTGAGTAATTATTATTTTACAAGGTTAACCCTCCCATTTATCTTAAAGTGCATGATTTCTGTGCCGCTATACAACTTAAGGAGAGGCAGCACGGTCGGATTTGCGCCACAGGGATTCTTCCGCGAAAATCTTGAAATATTCTCAGTGGGAATAGCTACTGGACTTTCAACGCACGCTTGAAAACTGCTATAATAATAATTTTAATCAAAGACCCGTCGGGTCCATATCAAGGCTAGCAAAAATAAATTTCCATGCGAATTTTAGACGAGGTAGGCAAAATCAGTACAAATCAATTCAGTTTCTGAAATTGTAGTCCGTTAAGAAAAATGATGGAAAAAAATTACACAGCTAGAGAGAAATCGAACGCACAAAATGCGAATTGCAGAGTGTGACTGGTGATCAGCAGGAATAGACTAGCAGAACCGAAAAAGGAGATGGCAGCAGGCCGTGCTGAGTGAATAGACCTGTATTAAAGGAAAGTTAACAAAACAAACACGGGCTAAAATCGTTAGGTCTCACAGAAAAGCCAATTAAAATAATATCTTCCACTTATTTTCAAATGTAAACCAGCGGCTTGACGTTGACTGGAGCAACGGAGAAAGAACTGCTGTATACATCTTGCGGGTGCCTGCTCTACTTTCCTAATTTGCCAGAAGGAAAGTGAAAAACGGTGGTGCTAGAGAAATTGAGTTATGGACTTCTGGATGGTACAAATTGCAAAATGCCTTCTGTAACAGCCGACGTGAAGTCACGGGCAATTTCTGCATCGCTACTTGAGAGAAAACCATGTGAGTCCAATGATTTGGCAAAGTTTTTGATTAAGTTACCATTGGTGGGTTAGAAATCTTAGTTCTTTCGAAATTAACCGATATTTTTTGAAGTGGCAATTGAAAGACAATTATGAATGAACGCACGTTCAATTTCAAAAATGCCTTGCTGGAAAGTATTCCGAAGTCTAGCATTATGATGGGCAAAAAATGAGTTTGTCTTAGGTTTTTTTCCTGTGTTCAAAGGAGACTGACAGTGCCCATGGGGCGCTATTATAAACCGGTCAAATTCTTGAAAGAATTGGCAAATGAACTCTCCAAACCACTGGCACACATCTTCCGCTCGTCATTCGAATTAGGGAGACTGCCATCGGAATGGAAGACAGCAAATATCTTTCCGATATACAAGGGCGGGACTCGCACTAATGCTAACAATTACCGGCCTGTTAGTCTAACCTGTATCTGCTGTAAAATAATGGAGATCATAGTTAAGAAAGCAACAATGAAGTTCTTGGAGGAGGGCCATTTACTCTCAGACCTGCATCACGGCTTCAGACAGAACCGCTCGTGCCTTTCCAGTTTATTGCTCTCGATGGAGCAATGGACTCGTGCACTGGACGAGGATGGTAGGGTCGATGTCATTTACACAGACTTTAAGAAAGCGTTCGACAGCGTCCCACACAAACGCCTTATCTACAAACTTTCTGAAATTGGGATAAGAGGAAGGCTGCTGACATGGATAACAGATTTTCTTAGCGGGAGATCACAAACCGTGTGCATTGAGACCTCAAGGTCAACTCCTACCCCCGTTCTAAGTGGTGTACCCCAGGGCTCCGTCTTAGGGCCGTTGCTATTCCTGATTTACATTACCGACTGCATCGACGACCTGGGATGCAGCGCCATCATGTTTGCTGACGAGGTTAAGCTGTGGAGACCCATCAGATCTGACGCAGACAGGTACGCGCTTCAAGACAGTCTCAACCGTCTGAAGAGTTGGTCGGCTCGTTGGTTCCTTAATTTTAATGTGGACACATGTGTGTTCCTGAGACTCCGCACCAAAAAGACCAGTTAAGAGCACGATTCCTTTCAATACGTCCTTGGTGGTCAGCCCCTTTCAAATGTTGTGGAACAGAAAGACCTCGGCGTCATAATGACCTCCTCGCTGAAACCATCATCACAGTGTCAAAGGGCAGCCAAAAGTGCGATAAGGATGTTATTTGCGCTGAGGCGAGGAATTGTGCAGATCGATAAAGAGCTATTCGGGAAAAACTATGGGGCATTCGTCCGGTCTCACTTAGAGTACGCAGTCCAGGCCTGGCGACCGTGGTTTAAGAAAGATTATCAACGACTGGAAAGGGTACAGGCGATGGCTACGAAGATGGTCCAGAATCTTCATCATCTGCCTTACGAAACCAGGCTGACCGAACTAAATCTGTTTCCTCTAAATTACAGACAACGGCGCGGCGACCTCATTCAAACCTACAGGATTGCCAGAGGTCGTGAGTGTACCCTAGACTTTGATGAAATCTTCGAATTGGCCAGGACTGACCGTCTGCGTGGGCATCCCTTCAAACTGCAGAGGAAGCTGGCCCATTCGGACGTCCGACGGAGCGCCTTCTCTCAGAGGGTCATTGGGGCATGGAACGGACTCCCTGATGCAGTGGTTCTTTCCGAAAGTATCGATTCCTTCAAGTGTAGACTAGATACTCATTTTTTGAGAAACTATTGTACATACAATAACGATTGTTTTAGCGACGACAGTTTGCGCCTGGCTCACACTTACCGCTAATTTTTTAACTTTCCGCATTTGCTGATGTAATCGATGACTTTATTACTGTTTATCGATATGACTAGGGAGCTCAAGGGCGAAAGCCTCATTCCCTTAATAAAGTGACTTAAACTGACTTATTCGATTCTAAATGCGATCCAAAGATTTTGAAATGGACTATTGAACCGGCAAATTTCCTTGTTATGGAGGCAATCCTGTGCGTTCTCGACGAAACCTTGAAATGCGTCCCATAAATTATTCTGATAATTTGGGTGAATCCTTATTATAATCCCCGAAGATACCTATAGCGGAAATCCTTGGTGAGCAGAATTAGAATGACCTACCGAGGACGTCTTCATAAATGCTTGACCAGAGGCATTTCTCCCCTTGCCGCTGCCGGCCAGAAGACGTCAAGTAGTGCGTCAGTTCGTTTGTAAACAGGGCTGTGACTATGCGTTCTGATAAGATGTCCGTCCAATTCACGATTAAAGTACTGCGGTAGGAAGTTTGGGAAGTGCTTCTTGGGCAGTGAAATAGCGTTATCATTGGTTGCCTGCAGATCATATCCACTAAGGCTGTTGTGAACCGCCGTACGTTCCCCCAGCGAGAATATGTAGTCAATAACTTGTCTGCGGGTAGCGAGTGCACCATTAATTTAAGTTAATTTATTAAATGCCAGTTTGCAGGCATTGTCAAGGGAAGCGATTAAACACAAATCCGACCAGCAGTGAAAAAAGAAACTCCTGAAGAATAAAAATATAGTTGATGGTGGTTTTTATGGTTTGGAGGGTTCAGGAGAAAAAGAACTGCTGGTGGTAGATTTTCGACCGTCAAGAAGGGGGGGGGGAGGGGGTTGCACGGTATCGGAGATTATCGGACGTCAATTCCTTTCATGAAGTTGGGGAAAGTCAAAGTAGAGGCGTTGAGGCACACCTGGTGAGACCGTCCATAGTGTTAAGAGACCACAAACGCCATCGCTACGGTAGAGTCGATCAGTGCATTCAGAACCCAAAATTTGAGGAAGCTTTTCTGAATGCAAAAATCGAGTAATAGATTTTGCATTTCAAATGTCCTCCAGGTCTTCTATTGCCTGCTTCAGCTCTGACAGCTGACAACGCAGCTGTCACAATTTGCTGAATTCAGTGGACATGGCGTGCTAACTTCCTTTAATATTTTCAGGAAGAAGACTTTCTGGAATTACGGCGTGAAAGCTGGTATGTTTTCTGTTACCTATTAGTATATAATTGAGATACTCTGGCGCGTGGCCCTGTGGCCTAATGGATAAGGCGTCTGACTTCGGATCAGAAGATTGCAGGTTCGAATCCTGCCAGGGTCGACTTTTTCAGTCAGCGAATGCAGTTGAATAGAAGGACTGCGAAGTTACCATATTGTCATTTCGATAGCCCTTATAACATCAGTGTGTCTCGGTCGCCAAAAACGGCCTGTTTTTTATTAGGAATTAAAAAGTCAGTTCTAGATATCAAGGAGGAGTTATTTAGAAGAGTAAACCTCATATTACTTTTACCGTCTTATTTGCGCTCATGTGTATCTTGGTCAGTCGTGTCATCCAGACATTCTCCGCATGTGGAGCATGTATGCTGCTAACGACAATGTCTTTCAGTCACCGATGAGGTCATCCAACGGATAGGGCTTGCCGGAACAGGAGAACGCCCCAAAAGCCAAGTTCTGCCCCTGTGGCAGTCCGCGTCTCTTAGTTTGTCGCTGCTTTGTCATGCTGCCCTCCTGTCCGCCTGACGCTCCCTGTCGATTCGCTTGCTGGAACGCGCGACGCTTGTCACTAGCCTCGCGACCGATCGAGACTAATCCACGCTACCCATTTCCTGATTGGCTGGCGACACTGAGGCAGAACGAAGGGCACACGCGCGCTGGGGTTTAGGCACCCCAACGGCGGACACAAAGGACTTGCCTGGAGAGACCGCTCGTGGCGACCGCTTGTAAAGTGTTCGTGTACGCACTCCCTCAGCAGTAAATGTTGTCCAACCCAACCAGTCTTCCCTGACGATTGATTTGAGAATCTTTGTCTTGTCGCTCGTACCATTTTGAAGATTTGCGACTCCCTACGAACAGCAATCTTCCGTTTTCCTAATGTACAATAGAGCCAGGCGTTAATTATGGATAATTTTCTTCCGGAATTGAAACATATTTTGACACCCGTTTTGAAACTTTTCGGCTGCACAACTTACTCGAATTTCCGAACGGCTTATGAAGATGCACGGTTCTTTCAAGCCGTCACATTCAGCACTCTCAACTCTCTTAGCTTCTCCTGCGTTTCTCCTTTCGCGGTTGGGGATCGGGCTTACCAAACTGGCCGATGATATAGCTTCTCTCCAGAAGTGGACAGTTTATTTTTCATCTCAGAGCCAACCGAAGCCGTTCACCATCCGTATCCAGTAGGCACATTCAGCCTGTCCAAACACAGCCGCCACCTGCTGGTATCACACCGCGTTTGGTGCTTAAGCCTGTCGCTGCATCTCCTCCTGCTCTTCCATCTCCAGGCGGAGCACACGAGTGGAACGGGTCAGCCCGAAGGTCAGTGCAGCCAATCTTCCCGGCAGCTCTAACCCTGGTCGCACATTTTTGTCTGCGACATTCGGAATGGCAGGCGTTTCTTTGTCGACACTGGTGCACAGCTAAGTGTCCTTCTACCCACGGAAGCTGATCGGCGATGTCCAATCCCGGCCTTTTCCCTCAGGTCGTCATCACCTTGCCACTTGCCACCCTCGGCACCCGCTCCTCTTTTCTAGAAATCGGCCTCCGGAGTCTTTCCCCTGGGTCTTCGTCGCCGCTGACGCCCCTTGTGCCATTCTCGGCGCAGACTCCCTTGCCGCTTTCGATCTTCTGGTCGACTGCCGTCAGTCCCGTCTACGCGACAAAACCTCCAACCCCACCGTCCGGGGTATCTCTTCCTCCGACGTTTCCAGTCGCGTTAAACACAAATCCGACCGCAGTGAAATAAATTTCTGTCAAAAAGGGAAGAAAGATAAATTTGATGGTGTTTTTTTATAGTTTGGCGGCCTGAGGCGAAAAAACTGCTGACCACAAAATTCCGACAGTCACGAACGGAGGGGTTGCACTGCAACGGATTTTATCGGTCGCCAATTTCTTTCATGAAGTTGGGGCTCGTCCAAACAGAGGCGCCGATGATCAGCTGTCACTGCTGGCTAAAGAAATTGTCCCTGGTGAGACCGGCCATTAAGGTCAGAGACCGCAAACGCCATAGCTACGGTATAGACGATCAGTGAATTCAGCACTCAAAAATTGTGGAAGTTTTTCGGAATACAAAAATCGAGTAATAGCTCTATTAAATAAAGGGTAATTTTGCAGAGTTTTCACATTCCTGGGTAGTTTTTTTCAAATAGCAATTGAATTTACAGAAAGGAATCGACGATATTTAACAGTACGTGCCAAAGGAAGAAATACAAAGACCTCACGGTAACTGTTACGTCGGGGGTGGATATGATGTCTTAAAGAGGTGAGTGGGTTAAATGTGTTATTATATAAGAGTTTAAATAGCAAAAATAGTCCTTTTGTAATCTACGAAACAACATAGGCTCAAGGCCTATAAGCCGACAACGTTCTTGGTAAGACAAATTTCGGTGTACCGGGGTTACAACTTTCTCTGTGAAAAAATGTTCGACGGATTCTATCTTCTTCAGCTCAGCAGGCTAAATAAAAACGAAAGGCATTCCCGGCCAGGTCTAACGTACATGTCGTAAAGGCGCATTCTAATGTCCCTAGTTTTAAAGTTTCGGAGGATGAATCCGGTCGTTCTACGTGCTTTGGAGACTATCAAGGCACAGTGCTCCGAAAGATTGAGGCTCCTTGAGCGTGATACACCTAGATTATTAATAACCCTAGGCACATTTATGGCGTGGCCTTCAATACTTTGTTGAGGTTGGCGGTCGTCGCCAAACACCATGACTGAGCATTTATGCCAAGAAAGATAAAGGCGCCATGTGCGGCACCACTGGGCAAAGGCCAGTAGGTCGCTCTTTGGGAGCTCAAGTGCGATGTCACGATCTGCCAGTCTGTCGGCGTACATGTAGGGCTTACCATTCTGAAATAAATCTGGCACATCGTTAACAAAAAGGTAAAATAAAAGCGGGCCGAGTACGCTACCCTGAATAAATCCACTCCTCACGCACGTGGGGTTGGAGGTAGCATTGGAAGTCTTAACTCATTGTGTACGAGAGCCCAGGCAAGAGAATATAAAATTCCAAAGTTTGCCACCTATTCCGAAAGAGGACAGTTGCAAGATAAGAAGAGCATGGTCAACACGGTCAAAAGCCTTAGTGAAATCGAAATATACTGTGTAAAGTGAAAAACAATTGTCCCTAGATTAGAGAACATAGTCAAAGAAAGAGAGCTGACAGGTCTCACAAGACCGAACTTTGAGTAAACCATGTTGAGCAGCACTCAGTAGGTTATTCTCAGTTAAGTGACACATCATCTTACCGAAGATCTTAAATAAATTGATCAGATAGATGCCAGATAACTGACATAAGGTTTTTGTGGGTTCGAAGGCTAGAAACAGGTTCTTGGCTCCCCTTTCGCATTAACAATAGTTCAAAACTTCCTCGGATTTCAGCAATTACCCCTAGTAGTCGCCCATGCAATCTTCGCGACTCTTCCTTGATTACACCTCCTCCAGCTTCCTCCACCTCTAAGCGCTCCTTTTTTTCGCCTCCAGATATACTTTCCTCCGGAATAACCTTTCAATAAATATAAGATCTTCAGATAATTTGCACACGTTAAAGAGAAGGCTACGCCTTTACCTAAATACTGACTCGATTAAACTTTTATTTTCCCCATTCTTCCCGGACAACTTTTTCTATGACACTGAGAAAGGGCCACCGGGAATTTAGTATGCCGCCATTAACTTTCCGTATCTGCCCACATTTCCTTCTTTTGTGAGTCGTATCGCTTCCTAGGATCCCTCATCAGAAATGTTAATTTTTCGATTTTTCAGTCCATGCATCGTGCCCTCACAGAATGCGCTCTATCGACACACTTGGCGAGGCCTTCTCTATTTGCCATACACTACTAGTCTGGTCGCATCTCCTCTGCCCCCTCCTCGGATGGACTTGACTGAATGTAACCGATCGTATCTGGGTTCCTATCGCCTCAAGACGGATTTTCAATTCGTAACTTAGATATGAGTGGATCCATCCGGCATATGAATTTTGACTTGATGATGCACGTTCCGAACCTTTTACTCAAGACCACATGCAGGTCAGTCTTGCCTGACCCGCTTACTTAACCCTTCATGAAATCCGTTATACAATGCCATATACAGGCCGGTCCTGCCTGTTTTTTATATATTAAGGAGTGAGAGATTTTTTCTCTTATAGTTCTAATCCAGTCATACTCATTTTTTATGTTATGAGTTTTTTTTTCACTGCTCGCTCAACATTCTTCGTAACATACAACCTGTTCAATAACTATGAATTAAGTATTGTATAAATTCTGTATACCTCGTCGAAAATTCTAAAATTAATGTAAAAGTTATTTTTGCTTGCTATGAAAGGACCCCCAGCGGGTCTTGAATAAAAATTATTGTTATTAGTATTATTATCATTGGAATTGGGCACCACGGTTTGTGGAGGGAGCACCGAAAATGGTAACCAACGACTGAGGAAAGCCTTGACGACTGTGAGGGCAGCGAGATCCTGCAGAGGGATAGCTACCGGCCGCAGAGTGAATCGGCTCACGCAGGTGAGGCGATAAGAACAGTCTTTGGACAGAGGCAGGGGGCCTACGATGTCCAGTTGAACCTGACTGAACCGTGCACCTGGAGTGCGAAAGGTGTCGATAGGAGCTTTGTTTGCTGTTGGCCCTTATTCTGTTGACAGCCGAGACACGCCCCTGTCCATGCTTTGAGGTCCTTGTGCATCCCAGGTCCGACGAAGCAATCGGAAACCAACTTGTTGGTAGCTAGACTCCCAGGATGAGAAAGGTTGTTTAGGGAGGAGAAGACTTTTAGGCGGAGGGATAGCGGCACAAAGGGACGGTGGAAAGTGGTGGAGACGTCGCACCGGCAGGTCCCGTTGCCAGTTGTGAGCGGCAGGTCCTGGAGTTGGAGTCCGGGAACGTCGCCGTCACAGGGAGAACCAACACGGCGTTGTTCGGCAGCCATCTTGTTGGGTCCACCCCGGAAGAAAATTGGAAATGTGCAATGGAGGACCTGAGCAGTGCGTCAGCCACCTCATCGTGCGGCCCGTCGATGTGGCGGATGTCTGACGTAAACTGCGTGATGTAGTCCAGTTGGCGAATTTCCCGCGGGTTGAGCTTAACAGAAGTGGACTTGGGAATGAAAAAGAGGGGTTTGCGATTCGTGGACACAGTGAACTCCCTGCCCCCAAGAAAGTACCGAAAGCGTTTCACGGCGAGGAAGACAGAACTGAGTTTCCGCCCAAATTTGCTATTGCGCGTCTCGGCAGATGATGACTTCCTGGAGAAGAAAGCTAAGGGTTGAGCGTGGCCTGCAAGGTGCTGTTGGAGAACCGCGCGTACTGCAACATTGGAGGCGCCAACCATGAGGGAGATGGGGGCATCGGGAGAAAAATACGTCAGGAGAGTAGCGTCGGCCAGAGCAGCCTTAATCTTGTCAAAAGCAGCGAGGGCATCTGCAGGTGGCTCGAACGAACCTTTGGGACCCGAGAGGAGGTTCGTGAGCGTCAGGGTAGTGTCAGCACAGTGCGGGAGGAGCCGGCTGCTCAGAAATCGTTGCAGCTGACGTTTGGAATAGGGAGGTGGGAAATCACGTATAGCCGCAACCCTATATAAAAGAGGATGGATGCCGTTGAAGTCAACTAAATGACCGAGACATTTTAGAGAGGGCAAACGAAAGACGAAAGTAGACAGGTTAAGAACAACGTCAACTTGTCGAAGGCGGTCAGATACCATCGCAAGATGCTCCATGTATTCTTCGGTGATAGAGCTGGCCACCAGAAAGTCATCGATATAGGCATAGGCAAATGGTAGGCCGCGATGCACTTTGTCTACGGACATTTGAAAGGTCTGGGAGGCGTTACGGAGTCCAACCGGCATGCGTAGGAAAAGGCCAAAGGGAGTGGTGATGGCCGTCTTCGAAACGTCCTCTGAGGCGGTGGGTATTCGGAGGAAGGCACGGACCAGGTCCATCTTCGAGAACACTGATTTGTCCAATAGAGCATCGGCAAAATCCTTAAGATGTGGGACAGGGTAGTTGTCCGAGACAGTAACGTTGTTCCGAGCCCGGGAATCACTGCAGGGGCGCCGGCCACCAGCGACGGCCTTGGGGACCAGGTGGAGGGGCGAGGCCCATGGACTTTCAGATTGACGAATGATGCTCATCTGAAGCATGTGCACGAACTGGGCCTTTGTGGTGACAAGACGTGCAGACGCGAGACGGTGGGGCCGATAAATCATGCGGGGGGGACAGTGGTTCAGGTGTGGTGAACAAAGTCGTGTGGTGGAATAGAAGCGCTGCAGTTGGAACGAGTGAGGCCGGGGTATTTGGCGAGGAGTTGCCGAAATGGATTCTCGGGTTCAGGGTCCAAGACGGTTAGTTGACGGGAAACGTCGGAGGAAGAGATACCCCGGACGGTGGGGTTGGAGGTTTTGTCGCGTAGACGGG
>CACRXP010000386.1:206292-233638 GCA_902702965.1 Spirometra erinaceieuropaei | reverse complement strand
TAATTACTCTTTTCCTCCACTTCCCCCTCCATTGCCTATGTTTGTCTCCTCCTCTCTTTCTTCAGATTTCTTAATCAATCTGCTTGGCCTTTCTTCGCATCCCTTCTCCTTCGCCTTACTCTCTCACTCCTTCTTCCTTTCTCTGAACCCATTTTTATCTGCTCTATACAGTTGTCTTCCTCCTTTATTTCTTTTCTTCCATTTCTAACCTCTTCAACTGCTCCTAATGTCCAATTTTCTATTCTCTATTATTTTCTGCTGCTTATATTACCTTCATTCTGTTGTCTTTTAAGACTCACCTGTGACCTATTAATGCTACTACTTCGGTACCTCTCATAAGTCTTAATCGCCTTCTATATGTAATTTGTTTTTCCCCTCATTCCCCCCTGCTGATTCCTGCGAGATCCTCATACCTTCTACCGAAATTGTGGGGTTGCCCCGATAAAAATTAAAGTGCATAAGGCATGGGCTTTCACCCTTACCCTATGTCTGCCGGTGTTTATACGCATTGACTTTGGAACTGAGGGCCCTATTTTTGTGTAACTGAAAACCCACGGATGGAACAGAAATAATAATGGTTCAGCCCCAACCGGGCTTCGAACCTACAGCCTATCGGGCTTAAATGGACTAAATAAAGATCTTTTGCTGCGGTAATTAAAGAGTCGTCGAAACTTTTCATACATCCCTTAGCTTTGCCAGTTGTTTCGAAAGGCTGTGCTTACTGATATACGCTTGAAGATTCAAGGTTCGGATACCTTGTCGCGTTCATGACCCGCTGAAGAAGGTAAATAAGAAAAGGTGCTGAGTTCATGGACCGAATTGTATTTGTGCTGACGTTTCGGAAACCTCGGCCTTTCCATCCTCACGGTGACGATTCGATGGCTATTCTTGCGGGCTTAGTGGAAGAACGTTGAATTACTTAATATTCACGGACTAAAGTGCTTGAGTTTGGATCCCGGGTTATCCGAACCTGGGGTTGGACGTGACTGGCTGATGACGGCTTATAAGTCACACCCGATCCCAAGTTTGTGGACTTGGAATTCCAACCTGGGCTCTTTAATCATCGAACGTTTACAAGTCTAATCCTCTGCCATTGAACCATTGGCGGGTTTTGCTGATCGTAAGCTTCTCATATATGAGCAGAGTGACGGTTTTGCATACACACAGAGTCGATTTTATTAATTTACGTAGAAATTTGCCGGTCAGTGACCAAGACCTATCATCGACGAAACAAGAATAAATTTAATCGTTATTTTTGGTCAATTTGTCGTCACTTGCTACCATGCCCTAGCTCAATGTCTGGCAGACCGCAGAAGTGAAGTCCAATTTTATAGCCATTCCAGAGTTAGAGCTAACTTTGCCGGACCAGAACTCTTGTTGTTACAGAAAAATGTCTCAAATCGTCCTACCTGGTGACAAGGCGAACAAACTTCCCATAAAAAGCTGTCATTTATACAGGTAAATTCTTGAAAGTGTATGTGTATTGACACGTCGAAGCACGAATCGCGGATGCACCCTAGTTTGCCCAAAATCGCAGCTAGAGGGTTCATCAGGTGACGTGTCGTCAGTTTTTTTAGATTTTCTTTTGACTCACAAAGGCCCATAAGACTTATAAATTGCTTTTTTTCCCTCTGCCTTTGCTGTTTCAGAGGTTGCGAGAGCTGAGAAGTTTTTCTGCATTTAAAGCCGTCGTCACGGCTCTCCAAAGCTCTGCCGTCCAGTCGCTCCGGCAATCATGGAATCAATTCGAAGTGTGAGTTCCCTCCAAACCGTCTGGTTGGTTAGTGCATGTACAAATTTCAGTAAATCCCTACTTCTACTGCATTTGAAATTGTCATCTTTCGCGAAAGAGACTGTTCGGAGCGGTTAGTCAACCTGCAGTATCCCTCGACCATTCCTCATTCGATCGACGGATGGGGGAAGACTCGCGGAAGATTACTTTTCGCGATGCCCACTGTATGCGTCGAAATAAAGTTGAATAGTACGCACAATCAACCTGACTCTTTTCAGCATTAACATGCCTCTCTCCCGGGACCAAGTCAAGAACGAAAAACAGATCTCTCGCAGAGGCTGACAATACCTTTTCCTCCGTCAACGCAAATATTTCTCATTTTCAGCAAGTTTCATTTCCAGACACTGAAGACTTTCTGTGCAGCTTATTTCAGTCCTAAGGACTACTTTAGAGTTTACACTAGGAAGAAGCCATAGCAACTCGACTGTCAGTCTGAAAGGCCACCTTAGTCCGCGTGACTTCTAGGCTCTTCAGCTCAACCATCGTGAGTAAAGGGTGTGCAAGCTCGACCACCCTCCCCTTCCCCCCATTTCTCTCTTTACGTCTTCCAGAAAGAAGAGTAAGGTAAGGCGCGTGAAGGTGATTTTGGACAAATTTCTGATCTACACGGAGTATCGAAAATCACTGCTGTCACTCCACAGTTGAAGTTGACTTCATCGACTCAGCATTTCTTGGTCGCCGAATATGGTTCCCCTTCAAGGTCTGACTCACCTGGGTCTTGTACTTTCGTCTTCAGCAGGCGGCAGTTCGTCTGAACTTTCCGAGACAGCTACTCGCATCTCTGTTTCTTTGTCGCGGACATGGCATGGCCGGTTTTTGTGTGGCATTAGGATAATTGGGTGGTCATCAGTTAAACCAGTCTTGGTGATAACTGGGCGATTTCTCAGCGATACGTTCATGCCATTTTTCGGAAGTGTTGTAAAGTGTTTGCCAAGCATAATCAAGGTCCCTGTTGACGACAGGACGCATGGCAGAGATATGTCCTCCACCAAGATTGCTCCTTTATGCTACGAAATCACCTTCTAACCCTTGTTATTTATGCCACTACCCTGCATGCGGAGAAGGCCATCATATCTTTCAATCCTGGGCCACAGTCTCCTATGATTCCTGGTCAATTTTCGGATATTTTCAGTGAAGTTCTTAACGTCTCGTCTTAGCGTTGTCTTTGTCTCCCTTTCATCTGAACTACACCGAGAGGATCTCTGCAGAATAGCCGTTGTAAGAGGTTTGATACTTGCATTACGCGGCCGCTCCATCGGATTTGGGTCTACTCCAATGTTGTGAGGGTTTTGAGCAGACAGGTTCACTTTCGTGCTGGGAACCTGCTCTCTTCGTTTTACCTTAAATTCCCTCGAAGAGAGCCCCAATATCGAGTCTTCTGACTTGCTTTTCACAGATGCTCCAAGTCTCGGAGGTGTAGGGTGGCTTAGTTTATGCAACCACCTTTTATCAGCCTGGCATCATGGACAGATGGGGGCGGGAGCCATTGCACAATTAAAATTGAAGCTCGCCAGGCGTCCGGCCAACTTTGTCCTTCACTTTGCTGTCGATTGTTGCGTTACAAGACTTCGCGGCCCAAATACAGGCAACTCTGCCCTGGCCATCAGGGCGATCTTCCTTTTCTTTGGTCTACCATCCTGGGCTTCATGTCTTGTGTTGATCGAGGCATCGCACCCTTCATTTCTGTGTTTTCGCAGCCCAAAGCCTGGCTCGAACTCCACTGCATCCCTAATTCTGCATCAGCGTTGGTCGTAAACTCGTAGGTTAAGTGACGATCATGTATTTTGCCTTAGAGACTTTTTGAAGACGTGCACAGATTGGAGACTAAGGGTCTGCCCATCGGTAAGATATCCTGTAGCATTGCCGGAGCAATTATCGCGGAGCACATACCGATATGGGGGGGGGGGATCAGGTGGGCACGTAGCCTTTTATTCGATGTGCCTCCTGCGATTTCAACCCAGACTTTGCTTTTATGGCGAATCTCTCATGCCATGTCGGTGAAGCCTTCTGGCAATAAGATTTCCTCGCTAATTTTCAGAGTAACTTGTGTTTATTGCATCGTCAGACTTTGTTATGTCGAGACTGGTCCACATCTCTGATAATTCCCTTCTCACTGGCGTGTACTGATGACTATACGGATGGGTCTGAAATATAAGGAAAATTCAAGTGTTTCACCACAATCACGATGATTTACTCAAATCAAGGTTGCTCTCTGCCGCCTCATCTCCACTTATGAATCGAATTAGTGCACCAGTCAAGGCTCTTGAACTTTTTACTTTCTTATAAATCTACTCGTATGTGTGCTTGAACCCCTCTGCCATCTTGTTTTGGGGGTGGATTATCGTCTACCTCTCGCAGTCCATAAATAAAGTGGACGATTTTGAGTCGCGTATCTTGGGCATGGCTTACAAATACCAGTCAGAGAGCCTGTTTCCCATTGGATGCCGGACAATCAAGTCATTCACAAATGACATCGGTTCATGTAAAACCGGATTCTAATACACCAGAGTACTGAAAAAGCCATTGGTTTTCACATGGAGGTGCTCGGGTAGGAGGCTACAGTCACTGACCGATCTCATGAAATGTTGACGAAATCGTGAAGTGTGTTGTCGATTAGTAAGGATTACTTAACTGTGGTTGTAACACTGATTATCTTGCAGCATAATGCCCCAATACTCCAGATACGTCACGGCGTTGGTTTTTAAAGGCACTTCTTTTCGGCCGTCTATAAAAACCACAGTCGGTAAAAAGTAGCTGCTTAAGTAGTGTGTATCTCCTATGTCTTTTTTGATGCCCTTATAAATTCATAAATATTTTGCCAAAACATGCACAAAATATTCTTCCTCGTACTCATTTAGTAGCTCATAACGTCTTCTTCGAATCTTATGCCCAAAGAAAATGTATCTTACGGCTTTAAAAAAGTTTCTCAATTCCAGAATCCTTTCGAGCTCGATCTACCGTTGTATTTGCGTTTAGGGTTTTTAGTCTGCTAACTTTGCACTTGCCACGTAGTGAAAAGCATTCATTCCTCTATTCCATTAAGAAGATGCCATATAGAGTTTATAGAATTTTGCAGCCGATGTGGACTATTTTGTATGTTTCATGAGGAGCATTATCGAGCGGGCAGATAAAATGCTTTTTCAGTGAACATTGTACAGCTTTAAAAATTTCACGATCGGAAACTTTTTTTAAAAAAGAAGGCTATCTCTACTTCGAGCATTAAAGTTGAAAAGACGTGATAAATCACCAAGGGGGAATTTTTTATGCATCAGGCAGCGGCATAAGATCGGCGAAACACGCGTGTCTGGGCTATTAGCTAATACCTGTGTTGTTAGTACGGTAAATCATTGCACAGATCTATACTTCTAACTGCCTGTTGGCGGTTTGTGAATATTAAGCGGTTATTCCACAGTAGCTGATGGATTTCAGCTTAAATATTCATATCAAAATTTGGAGCGTGCCTGAAAAGGCCCGTTTCGAAAGATTTACTCCAAGTTCGAGCATTAATTTCCTCGGACATTAAACAAGGCAAATTGAAACTGGAGTTCATATTACCAGAAAACACACGGGGAAAGCTGGGGGACCCACTGAGGAGCCGAACCCCTCGCAGCTGCGTCAGGCAGCGGCATAAGATCGGCGAAACACGCGTGTCTGGGCTTTTAGCTAATACCTGTGTTGTTAGTACGGTAAATCATTGCACAAAATATATCTAAATTTATAAGGGCATCGAAAATCGACTTTAAAAAGTGCCTGCTAATTAAGCAGCCATTTTTTTCCGACCGCAGTCATTGCAGGCGATCGAAAAGAAGTGCATTTAAAAGCAACCTTCTGACGTTTCTGAAATACCAAGGCATTAGCCGCAAGATAAGCAACATTACAACTCCACCTGAGTAATCTTTCTTAATCGAACGCGCATTTCGCAATTTCGGTCAGAATTTCATGAGATCGGTCACTGAATCCCATCACAAGCTTGACATACGATCCGTAAAATCCTCGCTAAATCATTGAGTGTATGATTTCGGTGAGTTTCTGGTTGCTAGCTAAGTGCTCACTTAACACTCCATGTTTAAAGACACGTTAAGTCAGCCAACGGTGCTCAGTTATACTCGAATGGCCTGGCCTCGTCAGGCCGTATCTTGACCACATGATTTTCAGCCATAATTTAGCGTGTGATGATTTACTGGGAGCGTTCAATTACCGATGGGGTTTAGACGGCAGTAGGCGTGCTTTAAACTAAAAAGAATTTCAGAGGAATCATGCTCAACGGTAGAACCTAGGTGAATGCCAACCCCACAGTTTGCATTAAACGCCTGATGTAAAAGTGCCCTTGTATGCGGTTCCCAAAAATAGCTCAGAATGCCCTCAACTAACCAAAACGCAAGCTCGCCGCCGCCGACTTTTTCCTCTGTAGCCACTGTCTCAAGGTTTCAGTGTTTATTGTTTATTGTCTCCAGCGCATGCAAAACAAGTTCCATACTTGTCCTTACACCCCAAACAAAAAGGTCCCCATGTGATTCATCTGAGTGGGATGGGGGGGGGGGCGAGGGCTTGAAAAAGACGGTTTCTTTGGTTTATGCCGTCTTGCTTATTACGCCATCTAGATCCATAGCACGTGCTAGAATGGAACGAACGGAGTAGTAGGTTTGGAAATTTCCAACTATAGGTATTCTCAGACGTCTGCTTCTTCCAATTAATTGTTTTAGGCGAATTCGCAACTCGATTTTAAGTGACGTAGTGTTATCTAGTCACCTATTTTTTCTTTATTTGTTAAGGATCTACCCGGCTCACCACCAACGGCTAATGGCCCTCGCTCAACTTCTCTCCCTGGAAGACAACCAGAAAAATGCCAGGGAACTCTTGGATCACGTAAGTATACGCCATCGTCTCTCTCTCCTCTTTTTGTATTCTTTATATAAAGTTTTTTTTTCCATATCGGCACCATCTTACCCCTCAGTTTTAAAACCTATCAGGTACTTAAGTATTTCACGAATCCCTTTTTTCCCAGCTCTGTCAGTTCTGAAGTACATGCAGTCAGCTGTTGAAATCATGAACTCACACTTAGATCCCTTACTTTTAGAAACTGTCAAGGCAACCAGCTGAATGCATTTGAAGGGCAGCTGTTGGATCCATATTTAAACTGATCCCCTATATCCGCTATATTGAAAATTGCTGGGAGTCTTTATCTGACTTCTGCTAGTCCCCTTGTTCACTGTACCGATAGCTTTTACACGACGAAATCAACCCCACCGAATCTTGGCTTCAGTCAGCAACTAATCTAACGTCGAATGCTACTGCAGACAACGACAAGGGAGACTAGAATGGCCATTTCTTACTGCCGTCGTCAGCCAGTCATACCCAACCTGTCATCTAGGCTCGACTTAAGTATAGTAGTAAAAAAACACTGGCATTTTGGAAGTCTGTAACTTGACCTCTGTGAGGGAAAAAGGAGAAGTATCCAACGATTCCACAAACGTCTTTAGCTCGTAGAAAGAGCGATCGGTACTCCTTCTTTGACCTGTAATGCCGCGGTGAGGCTTCAGAATCACCTGAAACTCGTTATGGAGCGATTGGAGTTGGTAGTTTTGCCCGACAAGATAAGCCAACAAGACTAATGGACGAAAACGCATGCGTGAAAAATTGTTGAAAATACGCACCAAAAAGTCTGATTGCAAACCTTGTTCCCAAAGCACACGAAAGTGGAGGCGAGAAATTTTTTTTGGTTTTCAGTCTGTAGGGTTCTTGCGCGTATGGCCGTGGAAGTAGATTGTCAGGTGACACTTAATTGAATTTCAGTACTATTCTTTGGGCACATCTCCACTATAATTCCATCCATGTGTCTGAAAACCAGACCGCATCTCAGGGTCACCTTTAAGGGAATTAGAATGTCTGGCAACTGTATAAAAAAGGGCCCCACGTGACTGTCAGTTGACTGTGGATCGTGTCATGTGGGGTTTTATCTTGGCATACATTTGCAGGCCGTTGCAAAAATTACGCTACCAACAAGGATTACTTCGCACGACCTCATACCTTAATTCAAAATCTGTTATTTTTTGAAATTTATTTTTTGCTTATTGGTTAATTACTACTCTCATTTTCGTTGTCGTATAAAGGTGTAGGATAAGACTTTCGGCATAGATTCAGGCAAATTCTGTGTTTTCTTTCATTTTGTCATCTCACTGTCTAGCGAACTGTCGCACTCATAAAAATTCCTTTACCATAAACCGCGTAGGGCACGATCCACAGTCTACTGACAGTTAAGTGGGGTCCTTCTCCATGCCGTTGCTAAATTTCTATTTGAATTTGAGTCCGAATGCCCTAATTAGTTTTAAAAAACGTAACAAAAGCTACAGAGTGGTGAAAAATCATCCTCCTGTATGTTTACTTCGTCAGAAGGAGGCTTTATTCTGCCATCCACATTATTGATTGATTTTTGCTACTCAAATGCACTATAAAGCCAATAAAATCTCCCTATGCAACTTCGTATACAGAGTTGAATGGTTGGTCGATCGATGCGGTTGCCAATGCGGCCTATCCCAAAACCCAAGTTACCATGGCAATTTTGTGTTTGCACTCGCATGTTACTGGCTGCCGTCCACATTGTGATATTTTTGCTCATTTATATCGCGTTGAAAAATAATGCGGCCGTGAGAACTTCTTGCATCCTCAAAATCCCAATGACAGTTGACAAAATGGTTGCATCTGGCACGAGGTTTGGTTGACGGTGAACATCAAATCACGCGCACAGGTTACTCCTTTATCCTCCTCTGCGGATTCCTTCAGGTTAATAGTTTTGAGCACACACTTTGCGTGTCGGTGCCCGTTTTGCCGAAAAAATAGACGACTGTAGTCGTTGTTTTCAGACCTGACGCACATCAACAACTGTGCAAAGCAGTTACACCGAATTCACATTTTGGCTGTATACTTTTTTGAAAAAGGACCTGTTCTTCAAAGTTGGATGATTCCTCCCCGAAACTGAGGTGTGCCCAAAAGAAGCAAAGGTCTTTCATTAGTCTTAGAGTACCAACGTCCCGTCCTAGGAAAATGAAGAGGTATATCCGTTTGTTTTGGAAAAGGCAGTGGTAATGTAGTATAGGACTCCTAGGATGAGGTGGACACAGGCATTGGATTTAAAAATATACATATATATAATCAATAGAAATAATAACACTACCGACAAAGACAAGGGGGACTAGGATGGCCATTTCTGGTTTTTTTAGCCGCCATCAGGCAGCCATACCCAATGACAGGTTTGTAACCTATGAGACTCGAATTCGTGTTCTGTTTGTTAGAAGTCCAATGCTCCAACCACTTAATGCGTTTTCTATCAGTGGCAAGCACTTGATATCAAGTTTATCAAGCTTGGTTGACATGTTATAGGCCAGTTTTCATATATTGCTGACAATCAATAATTTCTCATTGATTCATCGGTAAGTGGCACTTGAACACTGTCCTATTAACGTCTGCTGTGATGAGCTCATACGCTTCTGGTTTACGTAGACCAGTCGAAACGCTTTCCCTATATGAGGCCTAGGAACTGAAGTCTCACACCGGTTTCTTTATCCACAAGCCACCAACTTGGTTTTTGCTATTTTACCCATTCCCCACCGTTTCCATTCCTGGATCCGTCTGCCAATGCACTGTATTCCTAACCATGGATATTGATGACCCAACCTTAGCGGTTTCCAGTACGGTAGTTTTAAAAAACCTCGAAATTTTCACCCAGGATCAGAGCTCTGAAATCTGCGATTAGATCTGGAGACGTCTTTGACCGACACACAAGCACATCGCCAAGTGATCAACATTAAGGAAAGAGACTTTGCCTCTTCGAGGCAGTTTCCATGATCGGGAGGTATTACAGATAGAGAAAAGGGCACCCACTTGGCAATTTGGAACTTTTTCCATATCATAAAGGGCAGAAGTTTCAACTTTTTAATCTCATCAGAAGTTAACATGCCGACTTAGAGTAAATCCTTCAAGACTTATCTTTTCACGCCCCGTACGAGAATTGCTATAAGTATTTGAGCCGACATGCATCAGCTTCTGCGAGATAACCGGCTCAATTCTCACAAACTTTTAACAGGCAGTCAGTAGTATATGAACATTGCATGAGTTACCGCACCGACAGCACAGGTTCTAGCTACAAGTCCAGACACGCGCAGACTGTCAATATGGGTAATCACACAACATTCGCATACTACTGACTGCCTGTGGGCAGTTTATGAGTGCTACGCGGTTATCCCGCCGACGCTAGCGGCTTCCAGCGCTAATTTTCATATCGACTGCCGGACTGAGTCCAAAAAAATTTGCCCCGAGATTTAAAAAAAAACAAAGTTCAATGCTGAATTATATACTAGAACACGCACAGCGAACTCCGGGTGACCCGCTAATGAGTTGTCACATGTTCGGGCTTCTAGGTACTACCTGTGCCTTCAGTGTGGTGGATCAGACAACAGAGGCAGAAGTCTTTACCGTCCGGTCAAATTAACGCCAAACCGGGAAAACTTGGTTAGACTTCGAGCTCTGAATTTAAGCGGCAAGACATAGGAAACGCCCCTTTTCAGGCCATCTCTGGGGTGAACGCCCCTTTCGAGCGTCAGTCGATCTTTCTCTACGGCACCTTTTTCGCACCCTACAAGGCGTCTCGCCACGCGTTCACACTGTTATTGGATGGCAATATTCTTAAGGCTTTCTCGATTACCCAGTTGAATGCTCCGACAACTACGATACGAAGCCGCCGCAACTCCTCTCCTGCGGTGTGCTCGTCTCTTCCGGCAGCTTTTAGTGCGCTGTCCTCTTGAGGATAATCAGCCACTTGTAGATCACTCGATTGTCTGATGGTAGCTCATTTCCTGTGGTCCGCACTGATCAACGCACTTATAGGTCCGGCTGCTACTCACTTGTGCCAGTTAACTATAACTTGACTCCCATGGTAGTTTGGCGATGAGTTGTGCGCCTGCTCCCGGCAGCACTGGCTCCGTCGACCTGAATCGGAGCTCGGAGGTGTATGCATTCTCTATACCCCAATCTAACTGTTTTCAGTATGTTATTACCGACAAAGACAAGGGAGACTGGAATGGCCATATCTGGCTTGTTAGCCGTCGTCAGCCAGTCATACCGAACCCCGAAATGTGGAACACCCGAGGCCCGAACTCGCAACCTGTTAGTTAGAAGTGCACGCCTCTAACCACTGGGCCACGAGCTCGTTGCCCTGTTGGTTTTCGGAAAAATCAGAGACTCCTAATAGAGTCGCTTGACAAAACCAGACGTAAAAAAGAAGAACCAGGCGCTTTCGAAGTGTCTTCTCAATATATTACTGCTGGATTGCTTTAACTCCATTATTAGGTTAAGTCGTTTAGCCCGATGGCTGTCTTTCTCACTTCTAAGGACCGCACACGCATACTTTGCCATTTTCCCTGAACGAGCCATTTGTCTTCTGCTTCTGCTGCTTGTGTGCTTCGTTGAAAGTTTGGAATCCCCCTGGGCATAAGCTCGCATTTTTGTTAGTTATAACCTGCAGGGGACAATCGTGGTGGCCTCCAGCAGTAAATCCAGTAGACAAATCGACAATAAGAACATCAGTTGCAGTCAGAGGCACGTCTGTGAAGCGTTGGGGCAAGTGAAACGACGCCACTGAAAATCGTCCACGCGCTCCGGGTCAACTTGTCAGAATCGGAATGCAGTCATGAGCAGAATGAGTCCAGTTGTACACAGCAGCGCCGAGGTCCTTTTTCCACCAAGATTTAAAGCTTACCTCAGACCGCACAGACCTGCTAACGCTCCAGTTCCTGCACACGTGTACAGACCTGGCAATTGGTGCCAAACGGTATGACGAGGTAGCAAGCGGGTAGAGGCGCACGCCGCCAAGACGTCTCCTTGTGGGTGTGCGTGCGTGCTCGCCGTATTTACTGCCACTTAATTGGTTGTCAGGTTGTACGCCAGCTGATGAGGTTGCCAACACGTGAGCGGCATCGATCGTCGTCGGCGTCGTAAGCAGAGTTCACAGTCATGTGCACCGTGCGTTTGTGTTCGCCTAATTTCTCCCACTGCGGTCCCGACTTACAAATAACGATTTAGAAGGAATGCGTGAAGTGAGGGGTTTTCCTCATTCGAATGCCATTAAATAGACGAAGTTGAGATGGGCGACCGAGTAGGGACGGAAATTAGGATTCCAGAATCTCGCTGAAGGAGGAGGAGGCGGGGAGTATTCGTCCGAAATTTGGGGCTCGTGCAGGAGCCCAGCATCAAAGACAATGAAGGGTAAGATGTGGTCTGGTAGCACCACTGTTGGGGTTGGGTTAAGGTTAGGGGTTATGGTTAGGGGCTAGGATTAGGGTTAGGGGTTTGGGTTAAAGGTTAGGGTTAGACGTTGGGATTTGGGATTAGGGGGTATAGTTAGGGGTTAGCGCAACTATTTCGCAACCTGAAAAGTCAAGTTGGTTAACAAGTGTTTTCGGTAATTCCTTGTACGACCAATACAATTGCATGAAGGAGTGAAAAATGTACAAAATTAACGGTGTTTATAGGTGCCTCAAGGGTAATTAAGTCATTACCACTCATCTTCCCCACGCCGTCCGCATGACACGAAAGTACAACCACGCACTCCCAATAACTTTTCTTTTGCATACAACTACTTGACCCCGTGCGTTCCCGACTCCACCTGTAAAAATCCCTATTACCACCGGTCCCCTATTAGAGGTTACTGAGGTTTGTTTACTTCAGGTGGGGCTACCAAACCACATCCGACCCAATGAAATATGAGTAGGAACTCCGCAACTCGTTTTTTCGTTTCCCACAGTGCGTCCTTAACTGAGAACGAGGCCGTGGTGTGTGGCCATGCGCCCCTAGGGCGTAATATGCGGAGGGAAAATCCACATCTCTGTCTGCGGAGTTGATATCATAGTTACAGGTCTCCGGCAGATTCCACCCTGTAGTTTTGGAGACATGCACCACTGTCCGTATGTCCCTGAAGTCGAGTTCGTGGTCCACCTGTAAGGCGCGGGCGGCGGGTCGTTCCTCCCAACAGTCCGTTTGTGTTCGTGGTATTTGCGAGTTGAGTCGTTTTGCGGTCTGGCTTGCATAATGACAGGGACAGATTTCGCATGGAATCTGCCAAACTACACCAGATTGCTCATTTGCTGCTAGCTTCTTCTTCATCCGCTGGACTCCTTTACGCACGGTAGGCAAACTCTGTGGTGTTGCGCTCTGTCTCTTCTGATACCTTTTTATGTACGGTAGTAGGACGCCAATTTGCTGAGGATCCCCGTTTATTTGTTCTGTCCGGGGTGTGTACTGAGGCAACTGCAGATAAGGTTTCGCGGGTAGCTGTTTACATCAAATTCGTCCCGTAGATGCAGTAGTTTCTCCTCTGGTTCCCCAGCGATGCTGCAGCGTGTTTTTGCTTTGTGGAGAACGTAACTGGGGTGCGGTGGCAGACGCAGTTGCCGGCAGACGTCACGCACGCAGGGACCTCTGCCCCCTCCTCATTGTTGTTGTTGTTGTTGGTCAAAACCTGGTCATTTGCTGTGTGGACGAGGGGATGTGGAGTGGAACGCCAAGGTGCGGGCTCAACCGCGCCATCCACCTGCGTCCTCCCCCGCCTTCGGTCTTCTGGACTCTGTCTTGACACCGGGTCCAGGTGGGGTGTGGGGAAGAGAGAATGCGGTAGATTCTGCGCAAGTCTACTATCATTATAAACTACGTCACGCACAACCAATTTTGGTGGCATGTAATCGTATCTAATGGTTTTATGCCAATTTTATAGAAAATAGTTTCTTCCTGACGAATGTATCAACCTATTCAAAACACTATTGAAGTTATAGTGGCACATTTCGGTGGTAGTTTGAAGGCTTTCACTTGTCTAGCCTACACCGCCAAGAAAGACTAAATTGCCGTTTTTAGCCTCTCCGCCATTTTCGCCCATCCAAACCTCTAAAACCCGGGGTTTAAACTCCAGGTCGTTTGTTGAGCCAGTCTTCAATCATGATACGTCCACCTCGTCCTGCGGGTAACATGAGAACAATGAGTTTCAGTAACCCCTGCGACACTTATAAGCCCTGTAGATCGAACTTCTGGAGCAAAATCGTTGTCTTTGTGCTTTATCGCCCTGCCCCAAAGTCAGTCTGCTGAGTCGTATTTGATTGCGGATTTCGTGAGATTATCTGTCGTTTCGGCTGTATGCGAAGGCTACACTTGAGACATCGTGTGTATGTGTGTGTCAATGTGTGGGCCAGTTGCCCGATCACTCTGACCACTCATCGGGATCTCAAGCGTCAGGTCTTGCTGCCCTACGCATCATTCAAGCGGTCTCAGTCTGTGTTTGTAAACTTGCTTACAATATAAACTTCTTTAAGCTTTCTGCTCTCCTCTCCTCTCCATGCTCACATTTCTGTGTCATGTCATT
Source organism: Spirometra erinaceieuropaei (assembly GCA_902702965.1). Classification (NCBI taxonomy): domain Eukaryota; kingdom Metazoa; phylum Platyhelminthes; class Cestoda; order Diphyllobothriidea; family Diphyllobothriidae; genus Spirometra; species Spirometra erinaceieuropaei. The sequence goes on along the minus strand of CACRXP010000386.1, from coordinate 219,446 downwards.
TTGCTGCAGACCCTTGCGAGTTTAGAGATTGACAAACCGCACGGTCGCAGTCTCCTCCTCCCTACTTTCTTCCGACGCAAAGCCAACTTTGAGCAGGGCTCGGTAAGTCATGTTGTCTTTTACGACCTTGGCCTGTGAGAGCGCAGCCATGAGAGACCACATTCGCACTGTGAAACATGCACTATTCATACAAAATTTTCGGCCGCGGCAGGAAATACAGGGATTCTTAAAGATCACCCGGCAACAGATAGCGAATAGTTTTCAGTGCACAGTGCCGGGTGGGGGTGCCTTCTAGGTTCCAGGATTCATGTAAGCGTTCCGATTGAGCTTGATGCCTGGTTACGCTTTGTTGCCGTTTCTGATGATGAGCTAGCGTTAGAGTATGAACGGTCGGACATATAACACTCCTGTCCGTATGATCGAGCATCCGCTTCAGTGTTCAGTGTCCAAACCTTTGTGGTTTCTCTAAAATGCTGTTATCCTACTCTCTGCTGCTGATGAGCCCGTACTCATTTAGTAGCGAAAGTTTGTCGTCTTTGCTCTTATTTACCGTTGCTGTCGTGGTTTCCCGTGGCAACGGTCCACGCATTCCGATTTCCACACTGACAGACCGACCTTGTGCTGGTACCGTAATTCTCTCAGTCTGTCCGCTAGTCATTCTCAGGTGCCTTCTTGCTCGATCGTACAAAAGGAATTATGCTCAAAGTGGGTTGGAGACCAATGTGATGGCCATCGTAGTGCTCTCCGTATTAAAATCAAGGCAAGTAACTAAGACGTGTACTCAGCAGTAGTGCATCTTTATTCTAGCCGTCGAAATTTCCTCCACTACTAAAGATTAAGATCAAAACTTCTTGTTCTTCAGTCACCTACTTCTGCTCCAGAAGTTTTTTTTGCCGTTGTGTGAGGTCACCTGCAAACTGTCTTGCCTCTGTGGTCTAGAGAGACAGTGCCCTAAAGCAGTGCAGTTAGCACACGTTGGCGCATAGGTCTAGTGATCGATTGTGAATTGGTGTCGGTTGGTGCAATACACGACAACTGTGTTAAGTTACTTCAAAGACATAGATTCGCCGGCAGTCTTCTGTAGAAATATGACACTATGTGCAGAGCTCAGTCTACCGAGGTCCCAATGTCAGTGGCAGCCGTACAACGATAATTACATTGCCGATAGCCGTTAAGGACAGGGTTGAAAAATTAAAATTCCAGAGCAAACGTGCACTATATTAGCTTTCTACGCTCCTTGCTGTGCTCTTATTTAGTCCCTTCAGAAGAGGCTCGTCCTGGACTTAGGTCCTTGTTTTCAGACAGTCTACACAGCTGTTACGCCAGATTGACATTGGGGCTACACCATCTCATGGCATGCATTAGGCCGACTGTGCTATATTTGCATTGAGCCATAACTATCGTTATCCATGTATGTAACAGGAGTTGGACGTCAGTCACTGCGTCCAATTTCATCAACATTTGGCCGAACGGACCGTGGGGTCGATACCGGGATACTATTTTCAATGTGAATTTAGCGTATTCCTTACTAATAAAATTCGAAAAGGAAAACGTGGGTGGGACAGTACATTAATCTTCACGGTTTTGTTCCGTTAAATATTAAACGTGATCTTGTCCTACACCCTACCGTTACCCTGCAAGGCTGCTAGCTAACAGGATAACAAGGTTCTCCTCGGCAGTGAGAAACAGCTTGCAATGACGCCTTCTTAATGGGGCTTTTAACGGCAAACTGATTCGAATCCGTGAGCTGTCAACTCCACATCCCGTCGGCCAGCGAACTTACTATCATTTCTGTCGGCTTAACTCGGACAGGTCACTGGTGTATTAGACAGGCCAGGGAGGTTGAGGTCGATCCATCACGGATCTAACGCTTGGGCTCCTCACACTATAAGGATCAAAACAACGCTGCGGTTATTTTGAGGGGTCAGCAGTTGTGGACAAGAAGGTTGCCAAGTGGCGGGCTAACCCTGTCCCATTGAGGACTGGGGAAATCTCGTCCCTTTAGGATCCGAGATCAACTCCCTCCACGAAGCCCCGTTCGTGTAAAGTTAGAAAGTAGGCTGTGTGTGACGTGCTAGATGCTTGTTTAAGCCTGCAAGTCATTGTCTGCATGTCTACCTCCGGTCCCCTTGAGACTCTTTTGTCAAAGGAACATTGGGGATGTGAGGGAATAGGGGGAGATTGGGATAGGGGCAACGCAAGTCTGCATCACCATTACCAAATTTTTGCATTTGTTACCATGCGTCCTATTCGAGGCATTGGCAGTCCCCATAGCTCGCGATGAGCTATTTCTCCGGTTTTAACTCTCATTTGTTAAACTGGATGGCAATCGAACGTAAGCCATAGTAGGGCTCATATTCGGCCATGGTTACAGCCAACCAGATGAAATCTCGTTCTACTAAAAAGAACTTCCAGCAACATTTCTTCTGACTGTAGATCTAACGCGACTTCAGGTTATCCAACGAGCTGTTGCCCCCCTCCACGTCAACTTGGTTCTTCCATTAGTACATATGGAAGGGAGACTGGAGTTCATCTTGCGAATTTCCTCCTCCTCCTCCATGCACTTCCTTCGGGACGCATCTGAGGTGTCATGACGCCACGAACGTCATGGTTAGGGAAGCGGTTGGCGCAAAACCAATTCGAAAAGTATAATCTAAAAACAAAACTCCCTTCCTAGTGTGACTTTTAGAAGAATACTCGTGGATATAATCACCACAATCTGGTTAAGATGTTGAGGTGAATCATGATGTTCTGACCTGCGCAGACGAGAGGAAAATATATGTCCAATGGTAGCTCCCTCCGTTCGTCTTAATTCATTCTCGCTTTTGGGAAAGTATGGATATGGGAGGGCAAAGGTAGACCAGTGCTGCCCGCACCATATGTCACTGGTCCTCCTCGACTTAGATCTGCTGCAAGTATATTGCGGAGACAGCGCATGAGTTTCCGATTCAGTTTGTAACAATTCTGGATTATTCTTTTCGGCTATTCTTACTTCCTCTATTCTTGTAGGTTGACGAAGCCGTGCATTCTATGGGCACCATTCCATACCTCGGTCTCTTTCTCAACGACCTAGCCATGCTCAATGAGTCAGCTCCTGATTGGATACCCAAACAGGAGGCGGACTTGCCCAAAAGACCTAGCAGCAGCAGCAGTCGATGTCTCAGTCGCAGCAGTTCACCTGCAATGGTCAACCATGCTCACGCCTCCCTGAGTTCTTCTCGGGTTCCCTCTCCGTCTGGAACTGTCGCCAACGTCACCGCTGCAACCAGACGACATTTCCCTCCGGTTTACGACAAACGCAGCGGACGACGGTCTCGCGCATTGGTACGGTTATGACTTTCATATCTTCACTCCATAAGGAAGTCTCGCGGTCATAATATTCGTCCCGGCGTTTTCTCCGTTTTTGTTATGTGATAATTACCCTAGGTATCATCTCCCCTGCCCCAGTAAGCTTTACCTGGACTACCAGCAGTGGCACTCCTCTGCTTCATGCAACCAAGTGCTTTGCGCAGACTGTACTTGTTGGTGATTTGCCCGCTGTTAACCTGAGTTTGGCACACTTTCCAGCGAGTTACTCCTCACAGGCTGAAAAACCTGGTGGTTTCGCCGAGTTATGCAAAAACCCTCGAATTACTGCAAAACAATTCGTGCTAACCTATTGATAGAGAGTGAGACACATCTATAAGCAGGTTGACTGGATTAGAAAATCGATTATATTTGAAAAGTACTACCAAAGAACGCAAGAGACGCTGGGAATCACTGCTAGCCAGTCATATATCAATCTCAGGCTAGGAGGACTGGAGCCGGAACCCAGGTTCTATTTTGCTAAACCAGAAGCCCCATCACTCAGCCACGGGCTCACATCCAATCAACTGTGGTAGGGAATATTCAGACCAACTGGGGACTAACGTTAACCGATCTAGTCAAATTTTCCGTGCGGGATGCGAATGCTCCGTTTTTGCTACTTGACCGCTGTAGACGTGATCACCGCGGCGGAAGGGGAGGTATACATTTCGTCCCGAACCAGGCATAGACGGATAAATGCCACGTATCAGCAACGGTAGGGTGAAGGTAGACTGTAGATCGTGTAATATTGGGTTTTATCTTGGCAGAAAGCAGAATTTAGTACGGTAGAGGGACGCTCACCGATCTTTCTTACGGAACTCACTCGTTCCTTTGTGCCTTACAGGCTCTCTGTCTAGGCCAACCAGCAGCCGCACAGCGGCGCATGATATAGGCAGAATGTCATTGCCGACAAAGACATGGGAGATTTGAATGGCCATTTCTAGCTTATTAACCGTCGTCAGCCAGTCATACCTAACCCCGAAGTGTGGACTGGCTGACAACGGCTTATAAGCCAGAAATGGTCATTCCAGTCTCCCTTGTCTTTGTCCGTAATACCGTTCTGCCTACATCATGTGCCGCTGCGCGGCTGTTGGTTGGGTTCGGGAGAGAGCCCGTAAGGCACAATGGAACGAGTGAGTTCCGTAAGACCTATCGGTGAGCGCCCCCTACCTTTGTATATTCCCGATCGAAACCGACGGGGCAACGGACTCGTGGCCCAGTGGTTGGAGGCGTGGACTTCTAACTAGCAGGTCGCGAGTTCGAACCTCGGGTGTTCCATATTTCGGAGTTGGGTATGACTGGCTGACGACGGCTAATAAACCAGAAACGGCCATTCCAGTCTCCCTTCTCTTTGTCGGTAATGCCGTTGGACTTTATCTTGACATCCCTTAGCAGGTCGTTGCAGACAGTACACTGCCAGCGACAGTTACTTTCCATGACCTCAGACCATTGTTCAAACTCCGTTATTTTTTAGAAATTCGCTTTTCGATTAACGCGCTCATTTCGATTGCCATACGAAAGCGTACGGTAAGAATTTCGGCAGAAGTCCACACACTTTCTGTGTTTTCTTGCACTTTATCATCTTACAGTCTGGCGTGCTGCCCCACCCTTAAATCCCTCCTCATCACCACCATTCCGTATGGCACGGTCCACAGTCTACCGACAGTTAAATTGTGCCCTTCTCCCTACCGTTACCGAAACCGTGTACAGAGGACACCGCACAGTAGGGCCTGATAATTTTTTCAGATCAGGTGACCTAGCTGGAGAGCTTGGCCTGCATTTTGGACTGACGGAAAGACGCTTTGTGGGTTGGAAGCTGAGTCAAGTGGTCTGCCTATGCCTGTAAAAGTCACGTGACGGCACATGGCGCTAAGTGATCATGCTTCAGGGATTCTCCTGCTGATGCTGAGGCGTTACCTGGCGAGATAGGCTGATGCCTAATGAGGACTACAGAGGGTCGATTGTCTGTGTCAGAGACTTGAGGGGAATGGAACGAGTACGACAGTTTTGACGTCTGGTTATAATTTGGTGATGGCTGGCTGACTTAAACTGACGTCGTACAACCTGTACGCGCATTCGCATCATTCGTCCGCACATAAACAGGACTTCAGAAGAAAGGTTAACGCTAGTTGGCAAAATTTCCCTACTGGACAAAATAAAAATTAATGGCCCACCTCCAGTCATGATCAACTAGCAGGCGTGCTAAGGTCAACAATCACACAGGTGCTACAACAGCAAGGTAAATTGCGTGATTAGACACTCTTAGAAGGACGTCAGACAGTGAAAACGAGAAGGGGAGGACCCAACCGTTGGTCCTCGATTACATCTTTGGAACATTGGGCCAGCCCACCTATTTGGTCTAAAGAATTTCGGCTCCAGGTGGACCGATTAACCAGAGTCCAATCCATTTATATCTAGTTTTAGGAACCGAACCTTCTGATATGCCCCACCACTTCGCAGAATGGCAGCCAGTTCAGAAGAAGATGATGAGGTCACTGGAACAAGAAGTTGACCAGCTTGGTGTTTCGGATTTCCACTTGAGCCCTTCATCAGAGATAGTCGCAGACAAGGGTACGGGAGTTACAAGGAGAGCAGTATTTATAGGACTCAAGTGACATACAACCATACGCCTAGCATAATTAGCGGCATCTACCTTCACCGTTGGGAATCTTATTCCATGCAATAATGGCGCGTTAGTCCGCTCCCGAGTCGTAAATGGCCGTGACTCCATCACGCTTGCTGATTCTTGGCGTGACGATTACTCGGCAAGTTGACTTACTGTCAATGAGACTGTTAGTCGTCCGGGCGGGGAGGTCATTGAGCCCGTTAACTGCCCGCGGATAAAAGAATAATGACTTGAATAGATCGCGGCTCGCTCGGTTGTCCGTTCTTGAGAGAATTTTGGTCTCGTCAAACTTGAAGGTGTGGTCGGGTCCCGCCAAATGAGCCCCGATCTGAGATCTAGCGTAATTCCTCCCCACTACTGCTGCATATTCTGCCATTTTCGTTTAGAGTAATCTCTTAGTTTCTCCAACATAGTCGCTTTGTACGCAACTGTACCTGATCTGACAAATAAGTCCAGGCGTCTCCTGCCGTAGCAGTGGGTCTTTCGGCTTCATGACCTGGCGTCTGATGATTGCTTCCTGTCTATGTACTACACAAACCCCAAGTAGCGTAAGTAGGCGGCTGACAACTTGTGAGGCATTATTAACGTACGAGAGCACTCGCCGAAATATGGGGCTGGTTAGATCGAGACTCTCGTCTCGTTTGCGCACGCGCCGGTTGACGAAGTTGCGCGAAGAATCATTCGCCTCAAGCACCCGTCGAAGATACTGTAACTCAGCAACCGCGTCTTCCGATACAGCGCTCTTGCACAACTATGATTGTGATTAATTGGGTGATTGCTATTGAAGCTCAGTACTTGAGATGCATTAGTCGCCTTTTCGAACACTTTGGTTTTTTGGGCCACCAAAATCTCTGCGGCAGGCGAAGACATCAAGGTGGGCTTGCTGGTGGTTTCTTTCTCCCATATCATGAATTGTACGTCCGAGATAACGGCGTTGAGATATTCATGTAATTCCAGCACATGATCCCATTCGATGGCAACGAAGTTGTCATACACATATCTAGCCCAGAATTTCGGTCGGTGGCGTCGGAAGACGAGCGAATCCAACGGTTGTGAGACCGCCTTGGCTATGAGTCCCGAAATCAGTGAACCCATTAGCATGCCTTCCATTTGCTCGTAGATTGTCCTGTCGGACGTGAAGCGAATCTTGAAACAGAACTTCAGGATTTTGGGGATTTGGGTGTGTCAAGGCGGCTCTCCGTTTCATCTTGTTTGTTTCGTGGGAGTAATTTGATGGTCTCGAATGACAGGCCCCAGGAAATAGAAGTAAAAAAGGACGTGACGTCAAGGGATATCATGATGTCATTTGGTAGGAGACTTACCTGGAACTCGCCTACCGGATTCTATCGGAAGAACAGTTAGTAGTAGACATATGGGCGTTTACAGCGTTGCATGCAAGCGGTTATGATGTGTCTCATACATCAGCTCGAAAAATAGCGGCTTCTTTTTAGAGCCAGCACATGTTTAGAATGTCTGCAGTAATAGACTGCGTACTGGTAAGTCGAGAATAAGCCGTAAACGATTTCGCGATCAGGAGTATTACACAAAAGAGGCTTGAGGTAATCCTCTTTCTGATAGTCCCCAAATAAATTTCTACAATCGTCCCACCAGCAGGGCTCATTTGCCCCTGAAAGTATGAAAATGCTTATCATTATTTGCCGCCTGTTTTCTCAGGACCACACCTGGATAATTTAAGGTAGACTATTTCGTACTGAGGCGATAAATTAGTAAACTTCTCTAAGGCCGCACATGTTACCGGCATCTACACCGAATATCCCGTCAGAGTTGACTTACCAGCAAGAAAATCGCACGGGATTATAATATAAAGCAAAAATACGTAAATATGCTCGTAATCAGAAAGGTATTTGTAAGTGGGACTGCGGTGGTGTTTAGCCTGGGACATGGTCCCACACTAATCCGCGCATACTAGCTTTCGATTTGGTCGGAAATGTTTACGTGTCCCCCCCCCCTTACCCCAAACAAAGCACTAGAATATGAACGCTCCGCCCACGCAATACAGGTGGCCTTGTGTTAAATTCCAGGAAGGCTAAATCTTTTCGCGTCCCCGCCCTATCACTAACCATAACCCTAGTCTCAATTCCAACTTTAAGCCCAACCCCCAACCTTACCTTAACCCTAACTTTCCTGAGATTTATCACGAAGCCACCTGTATTACAGGCGGTTCCTCTTCCCACATCCTGCCTTACTGAACCGTATTTAAATCAAGTCAAAAGTGTAAACAATACCGCGAATCCTCAGGAAACCGTTTTGGAATCTATACTCGCAGTGCAGGCTGTTGGCAAGCCGCAACACCTGAAATCACATTATTAAAGGATATTTAAGTGTAAACTTCGCTAACAGATTATTTTCAGAGGTTATTCTGTTTGTGCTGTCGTAAATAGGGTTTTGCACGGACAGACTTTGCACATCGATAAATGAAGTTAACACAATTACAACCATTTTTGACGTTCTTTGGGATTTTCTGACTTTCTAAAAAACTTGATATTCTTAAACAACGCAACATTCCCTTTGGGGTTTCTTTTATGCTTTTAATCCCCGTTAAGTTTTTATATGTTAACATAGATACAGGATCCATGCATTGCTTTTGGTTTGCGAGGGATTAGCAATCTTTCGTAAATTTCGACTATTTTTATGAGTTAGGTCACATACTGTAAATCATTCTAACCCTCAATTTTTAATCTTTTCTGACACTCGGTCGGAAAGCGCTACTTTTACTGTGTGTCCATTCAGTTCGGCATGTGAATACAAACAAAACAATGTTCTAGGAGTTTACTGTAACTTTGCTCTCTGGCAAGATCGGATCTTGTTAATCGCTCGTAGCCGTTGGATTCTCACTATTTTGCTTCGCCATCCAGTGTTGATTAGCCGCTGACAAACCGCATCCAACGCCCATAGCCTTTGGGACGAAATTATCTGTCTTTACTACCTAGACGCGCATTCGGGAAGCCAGCGTCCAATCCGTCGCGCTCCTATGTACACCATGTGCTGAGGCCCTCACTCGCCTCTGGTGCAGCTTACAGTAGATAGTGGCTGATTACTTCTCTTCAGATTCTTTGCACCGCTTTGGTGCACAGTATACGGCCAGATTCAGATGTGTCAAGCCTGCAGGTCTCCGTTATCACCTCCCGGTAGGCCGCAAGAATGCATAAATTAACCGCATTTGTGAGCCAAAACGACCTCACTGGCAACGCTCTGCTTCGTCGCTCTGTGTCCCCCGTCTCCCCCGCGCACGGTTTGTCCGTCTATTCAGCCGGACTGTAAGTATAACTGGCACAGACCCCAAGGCAGTCCCTCAGACCGACTGAAAGCTTCCCTTGAATAAATTTAAATCGGTCATAACCGACTAGCTGCAGTTGTAGGCATCAGTAGCTCTGGCTTTTACTCCTTCAGTCTCTCGCCACTACCCTGATCGCAATTGACATCTGACTGAATTCCAAGCAGTGAAAAGGCTTCATCTTAAAATTTTTACCTTGACGCACGAACAGGGGGCGTTAGACGGGTGACAAAGGATTGTTAAGACGCTAGTTTTTTTCAGGCAGTACTCCAGCAAACTGACAACATGATAAAGGGGCGGGTCCATGTATTGAACGTCCTCAGAGGTTATACATCCAAATTCTCGATTTCGGGCAGTGTCTGTGACTTTTAAGTGAAAGGGTGGCTACTTTTGTTTGCAATTTAAAAGGTAACTCATATGCCGTCCAGCATCGTCATTTCACACTATCGACGCCTTGAATAGTAGACTGGTAGGAAACCAACAGTCGGTTGTCTCATGGTTACGATTTAAAGTCTCTAGTGAATAAGTTGCATTTTAAAGTGTAGCGTCTGATACCAATTTTTGAAGTTCACGTTCTGCTATCGAATAGGACATTAATTTTCGCAAAATGCTTCTTTGGAAATTCAGAATTCATCTGTGTATTGTCAGACAGTCAACTACGACCTCCCATCAGACAAAAAGGGCTAGAACAGGCTTAGCTCAAGCACACCAGGTTGCGGAGTTGACCGCAGTGATCGATGTTCCACCCTGAGGAAGGGAGTTAGCCGAGCCCTTTGGTAACAAGCGCCCGAGAACTTAGATAAGCACCAGCTTACAGAGCGGAAGGTAGCAGTGTGACCTAGAAATTTACCCCATTGTCCTACAACAGCTGAACCTCGGAAGTTGCGAAAGTCGGCGGCAAAGCAAAGAGCACTGACTTGGCCAATTTTGACGTGGTTGCCATAATTGTTTCGGCATGCCTCAAGTGAGCGGCATATCCCTGACCTGTTCCAATTGCGGGAAAGAAGTTGGCACCTTCGTTTCTTACTCAAACTCAGTGTCTAAGGTCCATCTAGGTTGTCGTACAGCAACAAACAACCAATTATTGAGTGTTTTCCTATGCTGCAGATGCTTACTTTGATTGTAGCCACTCAGCACGACATTCCCAGACAGTCAGCAATCCACTTTCCCATCAGTATCACAGTAGGAGCAAACATTTGGTTGTCTTTTTCATTCTGAAAATATCAGTGCGGTCCTATTGGCCCTCCGACCCAGTAAACTTTTCATCCTTTTTTTAAACTTTCACCCTCCTCTTCACCCCTCAGGATGCCACCCACAAACCCGGTTCCGTTGTTTCTTATCGAAAAGGAGGAGGCAACTTAATCAGTTGTCCAGACGCGACCGCTGACTCTAGCGTGACCCCTAGGCCCGGGAATCCCCCGTCCGTCAGATTTCGCAGAAAAAGTCTACGCTCCACTTCCTGTTGCAGTAAGGTGAACAAGCGCGAAGGTCAGCTGATCAATTTCCACAAGCACAAACGCGAGTACGCAGTCCTCTCGAAGCTGATTGAGTTGCAGCGCTCAACTAAACGCTTCAGTCTGGTGGAGAACAAGGAATTCGCCGCCTGGCTGCGCTCCCTACCCCTCTTGTCTGAAGATGAGGCGTGAGTTTTCAGTATCTTTTGGACACCCTGTTACAACTGTAATGTAAACGTAGACTAGAGATGGGATGGATCTATGGGAGCTGACGAATGTCATTTTGTGGAAGAGTTGACAACTGGGACCGTTTCTAAAGAGGACTTTGGAGTTACACCAGAAGCCGCTTGCGTAACGCTAAAGAAGCGTGCTGATGAGTCAAGTCCTGTCGGCTGCCCCACACAGCCTCAAAGAGTCGAGGAAACACTTATCGGGACTTGTAGTAAGTACCGGTGTGCTCTTCTAATTGGTAAAGTCTTGCCTTTCGTGAGTATAAAATACTCACGTTCAAGTCCAATGCCCGAGGAAAAGTGACATTTCGGTTTTAAAACAGCCTCGCGGTCTTCTTCCTGTACTGTCAGATTTTCTGACGGCTTCAAAATTGCAGATTTATGAATAAAGCTCTATGCTTTGTTACTGACACTAACGCATTCTTCAGAACAGACATGTAAGCGTCTCGAAAATATTGCGATGACAAAGAAATGTGGGGTGAAACACAACTTTTGCCGAGTTATAGGTCTCAAAAGAACACAATTTTCTGCAAGGTGAGCATAAAAAAGTGATTATTTGCACATGCTTGGACGTTCGCCTGAATTTAAACGACCGCTGTAAATTCACGGAAACTCATGCTTATGACGCTATTTTTCCCATGGCGATGGTAGTAAAACCTCACCTAAGGAACATTTTCCGTATGAAATTAGAGTTTCACGTGTTTCGCTACAATCAATGCTGTACTGTAGAAACAAACGGCTGCTCAAGGAAAACAAAAGGATGCGAAGGAGTTACTTAAATTAGCTAGAAGGGAGCACGGACTCCACAGACAGTGAAATTGGATACGCATCAATTCCATACCTCTGTCACAATGAGAGTACGAATGCATGAACATTTAGTTGAAGCCGCCTAAGCATTTCGAATGTCGAAAGTCAGTCATATCCGGATATATCTCGCTAATCAGTGAAGGCAGAAGAAGATTTGTAACAAAGGGCGTTATTCAGCATGGGCACTGTGGGCCGCGTGTTAAAATACACAAAACCAACGTATTTTCTAAGGCCACTTGGTTAGATACGGCAATACGGACTCCCGAACTACGGGTGACCTCGCACTAAATTCCTAGGGAGTACATTCTCCCGCGTCCCGGCCTTAACCCTAATACTAACCCACGTACCCTTAACCCTTATCCTCCCAACACTGGCTCTAACCCTTATCCCCTCCCCTTCCCCCGAAATTTGTCTCAAAGCAACCTGTGGTACGGGGGGTAGGCAGAATACCGTGCCGTATAGATTACGTAAGTTTATTTATATCCCAAGCATTACTTGCGGGCTTTATTTGACAATTCTCCATCAGGAGCTTTGGATTTGCGTCGAGGGACCTACAAAGAAGTTGGCAGGAGCGCATTTTCGGAAGTTGAGGGGTAAAGCATGCAAAAACGGGGAGTTACAACAAAGGTTCACTCCGTCTGGAAAGTTCTTCCATTTTTGCCACTGAACTACGCCTGGATTTTTTCTATAAAATGAGTCAAGTAAAAGTCACCCTGGAACTAAATTTCCTGACCTGTTCTTTCTTAATTTGTCTATGCAGGATCCGTCGAGCCATGGAACTGGAGTCTGGATCACGGTCACCCAGGTACTTACTGTTTTCTTTAGTCTTCTGACGTTTTTTCCTCTCCTAAGCCGTCCTGGAATAAACGCTCGTGTGATAAACCTCAAACAAGCGGATTCAATAACCATTTTCGGTTTAATAGATGCCTCCTTCAACGGGCCATAGGTAGTCAACTGTACGCAATATTCGCCAACAAACGACGCACTTAGATTGTTCTCAGAGTCCAACGGGATAGGTATGCTCCCATTCTAGTGTTTCTACATATCAAAGCTACGCCGACGCGAATTGACTGGAGGGGAGGCATTGGTTTATGGCGCTGGTGACTCGTCAGTCCAACCTCACCTGTCGACCAGGTGCGGTGTGAGTGTGTGTGTGTGTGTGTGTGTTTGTTTGTTTGTTTCGCTCTCCAAACGGGCGACGTGGTAGATGCGCTGGACCAACACGGGGGCCACATTGGATTCTGGCAAGCGTTATCCTGCGCAGTAACAAATGCCAACATTTAGGGGGTGCGGTGGCAGACCTTGTAGTCGGCAGTCGTCGCACAAACTGGGACCACCGCCGTGGCTTTGAAGGCTGCTGACTGACGCAAATCTCAGCTGCGCCCACCTCGCAACAC
>CACRXP010000386.1:181737-193966 GCA_902702965.1 Spirometra erinaceieuropaei | reverse complement strand
TGAACGCCCAGGTGTCACTATCATTCGGAACCGCGGTGGTGACTCAATAAATGCCTCCCTTAAATCCCCCCTTTTTCTTTTAGGCTCCACCGTATCCTAAGAGTCAAACAAGTAATTTGGCCAACGGGGCTCGTAACCCAAACCGACTCTCCCTTGACTGCCTTCGGATGGACTCCGAGCGAGAAGGTAAGCTAAACATCTGTTTTTCAGCCTCCCATTCCTGACACGAAAGATGACACGACGCCATAGCCATTTCTTTCGGTACACACCTCCGAGTTAAACGTAGTCCAATGACCTCTGTTTACTAAGCAGCAGGCATTCGCCAACCTACTCCACCGGTGGCCGCTGTTTCGGCAGTCAGTTTCAAGTCAGAGGAGCGAGATTGAACTCATATTCATGGCAGCCTTCTGAGGAATCTGCGACGTGATCTACGGTTTGTGTACCTGGCCTACCATCCCAGCCGTATTTTTTTCTGAAATCTGCCGTCCACAGACTATAGTTGAGTGCAAAAGGTTCGAAAACCCATTGCCTAAAAAGCATGGAGACGGTAGAAGTTGCCGTAGGTCTGAGTAAATAAGGTGCACTGACTAAGCAGCATCTCTTTAAAAAATGTTTTCACTTTGAGATATAAAAACAGGTCTCATGAGGGTACTCGAAAATAGTCCTTTTTCCGCGTCAGCAGTGGTCTGACTCCGCGCAGTATTTCAGCACAGTGGTCTGACTGACAGTACATTGGGTGTGGCGGTTTGTTTCTTAATGCATTCTCAAACTGCTAGCCAAAAGCTGCCGTCTTTTTTTCCCTTCATCGCGGCTACAAGCTGGTTGAAAACCTGCATTACGGCATTGCTGGTTAGCAAGACGTCCGACTAAGTATTTCTGCCGGACAGTCAGGACTTCCACTCTCAGACCTGATGAATAGATTTAACACTGCTCTCGCAAGTATTTGGGTTGTGAGTTATGCGGCGACATCAAAAACCGCTGTAAGTGATTTGTGCGAAGAAAGGAGAAATCAGAGTTAAAATTCACCATGGCGATAAGTCAGCCGTCGAACTCGACGAGGATCCAAGCTTTTTGGTAGACAACGACGGCTTGTGTGGGATTTTAATTGTAATGAGGGGGGGGATATACTTATGCAGCATCAACCTCAGTCTTTCCACATTCACTGCGATTGATGTCACGACTTGATAGAGTCAACTGAACACAGACTCTGACACAATGTCTGATCAGGCGTTTCGTCTGTGCCTTTTGTGAGGATTACTGCACTGGTCCCTCAATCCGCACGAAACACCGGATCCCGGAATCCTTGGCCCCCTGAAAGCAATCCCATGTTTCCTGTCTGTGAAGTGCGCTCAAACTTTGGGTCCTCTTCAATGTCACTCACTTTTTTGCAAAATTACTTCTAACAGTCAAAAAGCTCAGAACGTAACAATGTTGTCTGTTCATATGGTTCACAGCTCTATTAACAGTTTTGCTCCATTTTTCTTAATATGCAACGTCAGTTCTATGCTGTAAATTTCGACTATTCATGGTTTTTCGAAGGTTGACCCTGGGAAATCAAATAAAGGTCCATATGAAAGCGCAAATAGTAGCCGAATCAAAATTATTCCGTAATGAATTTGTGATTGTATGTTTTTCGGCTTTTTAATTTACTCAGACATGTATCGCTAACTTGAAGTAGAACAGCCTGTTTGAGACTTATAGGCTCTGACTAAAATTTGATGTATGAATATTTGGGCCGAAGTCCACCAGTCACAGCGGGAAAATCGCGTAATATTCCTAAACTGCCGCCAGGCAGCCAGTAGTGTAGGCATAGGTAGCAAGATTGGAAGACGTAATGATCTACCGAATAAGTACAGTAGGTGTGCCAACTCATGAAATGCCAACCAAAATTTCGAAATGCGTTCTCGTTTCGAAAAAATTAATTAAGTAGGGTTGTAAAATTAATCATCGTGCAGCATAATTCCATAACGATCCAGTTACCTCAGGGTACCGGCTCTCGAATAAACTTATTTCCGACTGCATGCAAGAACTATGCTCTGCAAAAAATGACCACTTAAGTAGCATGCAATTTTCCCCTAGATTGTTAATGCCCCCAAAAATTCAATTATATTTCAAGGAAAACATGCATAAAAATATTCATTCTTTACCTAGTTCGGTAGAAAATCACGCCTTCTTCCAATTTCATACTCGAGGGAAGAGGATAATTCAGTTTTTTTAAAACTTTTCCCATTCCCCACTAATTCTGAACCCGACCTGCTGTTATACTTGCATTCAGGGTTCCCAAACTACAGGCCGTATATATTCCGTGTACGGAAAACCATACATTTCTTTGCGGTACTAAGAAGAGACCATATGGAGTTCATAAAATTAAGCAGTGGATTTGAGCAATATTGTTAAGTTTACAAGCCACATTGGTAAGTGCGGATACATGACGTTTAATGAACGGCCATTTCACGGTATTAAAAAATCTCACAATTAGAAACTTTTTTGAAACTGAGTTATACTCCTCCTTCGAGTATAAGATTGAATGAAGACATAATTTTCTACCGAATAAATATAAGCATGAATATTTTTATGCATGTTTTCATGAAATATAATTGGGTGTTTAAGGGTATCGAAAACAATGTGAAAATTGCATGCTACTTAAGTAGTAATTTTTGAAGATTATAAATCTTGCATGCAGTCGAAAATACGTTTGTTGGAAAGAAGGCACCCTGAGGTAACTGGATCATTGTCGAATTATGCTGAACGATGATTATTTTTACAACCATACGTAATTAATCTTTTCGAAACGAGAACGCATTTCGGAATTTTGGCCGACATTTAATGAGTTAGACCACCTACTGTATGTTTTCGACTCACCCCTTCATGAGAGCATTTATGGAAGTCAGGTGCGTTAAAAACCAACAGATACGAAACTTGAATTTCGAAATACCGGTATGCTGAGTGCATCAAGTCGTTCAGAAGCTCTGGAGCACGACATTTGGGAATTTGCTAAGCAAAATTTCAACGTTATCCTTACTTATCGAAGCTTAGCTACAAAGCTCCAAATATGACAGGCATGACTTCATTTTTATTAAATGGAACAACTGACGATGGCGTGGAAAATTTCCGCGCGATTGTGCTACAGGCCCGTTCAATTTCCTCGGAATTTAATTTCTAGCATGGAGTGCATCAGTCTATTTGAGGCTTATAGGCTCTGACTTAAATTTGGTGTATGAATATTTGGGCTGAAGCCGATCAGCCACAGTGGAACAATCGCGTAATATTCCTAAACTGCCGCCAGGCAGCCAGTAGTGTAGGCATAGGTAGCAAGATTGGAAGACTAAATATCTACCGAATGAGTACAGTAGGTGTGCTAACTCATCAAATGCCAACTGAAATTTCGAAATGCATTATCGTTTCGAGAAAAATTAATTAAGTAGGGTTGTAAAATTAATCATCGTGCAGCATAATTCCATAGCGATTCAGTTACCTCAGGATGCCGGCTTTCGAAAGAACTTCTTTCCGACTGCATTCAAAATTTATACTCCGTAAAAATGACTACTTGAGTAGCATGCGTTTTTCTCATTGATTTTCGATGGCCTTAAATAGTCGGTTATACTTCATTTAAAACATACATAAAAATATTCATTCTTTTACTCGTTCGATAAGAATTTACGTCTTATTCCAATTTTATACTCGATGGAAGGGTTTAATTCGGTGTTAAAACACTTTTCCAATTCCTGAATAATTTTGAACCCGACCTACCTTTACACTAGCATTCAGAGCCTCCAAACCACAAGCCGTATATTTTTCGCGTACGGAAAGCCATACATTTCTCTATGGTATTGAGAGGAGATTATATGTGGTTCATAAAATTAAGCAATGAATTTGAGCCATATTGTTAACTTTACAAGCCGCATTGGTAAATGCTGAGACGTGACGTTTCATGAACGGCCATTTCACGGTATTAAAAAATCTCACAATTAGAAACTTTTTTAAAACCGAATTATACATTTCCTTCGAGGATAAAATTGGAAGAAGACGTAAATTCCCACCGAATGAGTAAAAGAATAAATATTTTTATTTATGTTTTCCATGAACTATGATTGAATTTTTAAGGGCATTGAAAATCACTGAGAAAAATGCACACTACTCATGTAGTCATTTTTACAGAGTATACATTTTGCATGCAGCTAGATAGAAGTTCTTTCGAAAGCCGGCATCCTGAGGTAACTGAATTATTATAAAATTATGCTGTCCAGCTCAGACCACCTCTATGTTTATTTACTCCTTCACCTGCTCCTGTGGGGCAGAATATATTGGTCGCACGAGCCGGCGTTTATCCAAAAGAATAAAAGAACATCTTCCAGCATGGTTGGGAAAGGGTCAAATAAAGAACATCAACAGCTCGATCCTCGCGCACATGGTAGACACAGACCACCGTGTAGACGCCAGAGAGGCCTTCAGATTGATTTACAAGGTCCCGTCAAATTATCCAAAACTACTCGGGCAGCGCCTCCTGGCTACGGCAGAGGCGGCTGCAATCAGGCCATGCGGACCGGTCCTGTGCGCACAGAAGAACTTCATACGGGCCCCACAGTTGCCATGGCTCAACATCAAACAGGGGGGACAGCCGTCGTTCTCCACAGCCGAGTACCAGACGTTGGGGCTGTTGGTTCCGGCGCGAAGTGCGTGCGTGCGAGCGCCTGGCTTTTTTTCCGTCTGCAACTAATCAGCTAATTGTGCGACGTCAGCATACAGTCACGTGCGGTCGACCTTCGTTTGATAGGGGATGTTAGGCAGGCAGACCGAAGGTGGCGTGAAAAAGCGGCTGCGCAGGCGACTGCGGGTGCAGACTGACGCAAAAAAAGCGATCGGTGAGCTCCCCTCTACCCCTGGCACAAGTGCCCGCTCCAAGCCCTCGTGTGTGCGTGCCTGCGATGCGCGCACTTTAGCCCTCGGCGAATGCCTGCCCGTCGATCAGGTTGGTCAGCGCTCTCAACTGGAGTTACGTTTAGGCAGAATGGCATTACCGACAGAGACCATTTCTGGCTTACTAGCCGTCGTCAGCCAGTCATACCCATCCCGATCGATACCGAGAGGGCAACGGGCTCGTGGCACAGTGGTTAGAGTCGTGGACTTCTAACTAACAGGTCGCGAGTTCGAGCCTCTGGTGTTCTACACTTCGGTGTTGGGTATGACTAGCTGACGACGGCTAATAAAGCAGAAAGGGCCATTCCTGTCTCCCTTGTCTTTGCTGGTAATGTCATTCTGCCTGTATCATGCGCTGCTGTACGGCTGATGGTTGGGCTCGAGAGAGAGTCCATAAGGCACAACGGAACGAGTGAGTTCCAAAAGAAAGATCGGTGAGCGCCCCCTTACCATTGGAATTGCGTATCCTCTCAGCGTGGGGGACAAGTTTGACCAGAAAGCCCTATACACTCAGCCGGCTGTCAGTGTCTTGTTTAGGGGCATACCGGCGATGATAGCGCAGGGCCCAACAGCGACAGAATGAACCGCTGGTCGAATCGGTAGTTTTTTTTACTATGCAGTGTGGTCAAAAGGCTGGCGTGATTTCACAAAAGTTCAATTCCGGAAATTTGCACGGAGCGCCTGCCGGTCGTAATTCAGTCCAGAGTTTAGTCCATAAAATCACGAAAACAGGCACCATCCATGATTTATCGACGAATGGTAGATCACTCACTTCAGCTGACCATGCGGATGCTTATTATGTTGTGCAAAAGTACAGGTTAGCCTAAGTAGACTCCTCGGCCGCATTCTCATGAGTACCGTTCACAACGTAGCGGGTTCGGTTGTACCTTGTTTTTAGACTGCAAAAACTTCGGCTAAGTGATGTGGACGGGGGAGATGAGTCCTGGTCATAGCTTCTGCCAGAAGGAAACATTCGGAAAATCCTCTCACTGATGAATCAATAATCTGCCTAATCGAAATGGTTAAGAACCTCCTTCAGATTACCGGCAGGTTATTAGGAATCTAAGGCAGTATGATCCTATGGTAATGGCTTGTGCTTGCATTATAGTGGCAGAAATATTTTGGCGATTTTTTGATCAAAAAGTCCCAGACGAGATCGCCATGAAAATCAGTTGGTTTACCCTTATTTCTGGACAGTCCATCCGTCGACTGTTGATACAAGCCGTTCGTACAGCATATGATTCTGGCGAGATGGTCATGTGTGGTTACAACGGCGCGATGTGGATCAACATTATGCTCATATCGTGCCTAATTACGTCTTTAATGGTTGGGGACTCCTGATGTGGCCACCTCAGCCTCCTAGCATTACCTCACCTAATTTCCTCCTCAGGGCTAGTCAAAAACAGGGTTTACAGGGATAGAACAAAAATCGTGGAACGGTCGCATCACGCTGTCGTCCGAATATGCGGTCTATCTACAGCAGGCTGTTTTCATGCGCTCTCCAGCCTAGTTTGAACAGGATGTTGCTTTCTAAAGAAAACTATGAGAAAATTTGTAGATATATATTGGAGCAAGCTTTCCGTGAGCACTATACAGTGTCATTTCAGGATTAGGGAGATGCATCATGTGGTACTTTAGCTAAAGGTGCAACTGTCCAGAAATGTGCTACTGACAGTTCAAAGTGTCCTAACGTCTGAAAGGTGGCAGTGTGTTCGAGCTGTGCTCACATTAGCACCTGTCAGTTAGGCGCAGAAGATGGAGGCGCAGTCCTCCCGATGATACCAGACGCGTCATCCACCATACCATGTGCCTCATGATTTCGCTACTTCCATAGTCTTTAAAAAAACCGACGACAATTTAATTCCACTGTCTACCGCTTACTAACGTTTTTTTCCCAACGTCTTACTAAGGCGACGGAGAGGCGCTAATAACTGACGGAGAGCATAAAGGCTTGTGTCCCATATCGATACACGATGCAAAAATGCTACCCAATCGGCCGCGGTTAACAACCCGATCGATGCATAGGCATTTGCTTGGGGGAACTAAGGCGCTCGCATGCACCCGACAGTTCGACTGTCGATTTCGACTATGCCCGGCGTGTGCTCAAGAGCAGGGTGGAGGCAGGGACGGTGACTTGTGCGTGGATCAGTTCATAGTGGACTTGCGCAGCATCTACCGCACTCCCTCCCCTTCCGTCACCTGGGCTCGGTGTCATGACCAAGTCAAGAGGACCGGAGGTAGGAGAGGGCGCTAGTGGCTGGCACGGTGAAAACCTGCACCAGAATTTTAACCAGCTGGCATTTCATGTGGGTCCACATTCCCGATAACGTCTGCCAGAATCCGATGTAGCCCCACCGCGTTGGTCCAGTGTACCTACCGCGTGGCCCGTTTCCGGCACAAAACGCGTGCACCCACGCACATGCATACTTGTGCGTCACATCAGGGGTCAGAGACCCTAGGAATGTACGGTATACCGCTTTCGATACATAGATCAGGAACGACGCATTTATTGTTATTTGTACTCAACGAACGCCGTTTTATGGTTT
Source organism: Spirometra erinaceieuropaei (assembly GCA_902702965.1). Taxonomy (NCBI): domain Eukaryota; kingdom Metazoa; phylum Platyhelminthes; class Cestoda; order Diphyllobothriidea; family Diphyllobothriidae; genus Spirometra; species Spirometra erinaceieuropaei. The sequence continues at coordinate 186,503 of CACRXP010000386.1, read as the reverse complement.
CGACTGACCTTACGATATCAAAGTACTATTTTTTGCCTTAAAGACATATATTTGTTTTCACTTGCTTTCATAGAGACGCCCCCCTGTAACGGAAAGGTTCTGGCATACGTCGCGAACCCGAATGACACGGTAATCTCCCTGGGCGCTCGGCCACGACGGTACACCAGAAGTAGCGATCGTACAAAGCGCTCAACGCCCGAACCGATGGTAGAAGGCATCGCTTACTACACCGAAGTTTCCGATCCCGAAGATGTCCTTAGAGTTGCGCACTTCTGAAGCCTCCACGGCGCCATTTTATCCGGCTTTTCAGAAAACTTTGCGCGCGAATTTTTTCGCCCCTGAAAGTGTTTGACATCTGCTACAGAGTTTGACTATTCTCCTTTCCATCTCACCCAAACTGAGACTCTCCCACTTTTTCGCCGAGGGGGTATTTGCGTACCTATATGTGTATACTTACACATCGTTAACGGCGTCACCATTGTTGCCGATGTTAATCATATTTTTGTATAAACACATAATCAAAGATCTCTAAATTGATGTCAATAAATTCCCAGCCCAGATACTCAATGATCGTTATTCCACATCTCTCGAATGGTGTACAACCTCCAGACTGGGTGTCCGGACTCAGACTGCCGCTTGCGGGATTAAAGAGATGCGGATCGCAGGGATGGGCCGCGTAGATCCGACAAAACGTTATTGAGGTGCCCTGCAACAGTCTGGACCATCCCAACACTCTAAGCAAAAGGATTCGATAGTCAAACTTAATAGCAAAGTTTTCGAACACTCTTTCACATTTTTCATTCAATGCTGACTCGTCAAAAACAGGGGCTGGAGTGACGGACATTCCTCAGGCAGCATCGGCGCATGACTCGACCCAAACGAGGCTGCTTAACCACTCTTGTGAGCCCGAAATATGTATAGGGGTCATAACAACTAGATTACACGATGGTTCCTAGGCACTGACAGCTTACTGCAAACTTCTATGCTGCCTTCTGGTCTCACTAATCAGGTCTGCCACCGGCGCAAGACTCCTCACTGAAGGCAAATGCGCACGCCCATGCTCCTGTCACCATGGCTGACGAGTGCTTGCATGCGATGCGGATGCCTGCGGCCTATACTACACTGCTCTGCTTACTTATAAAGGGAAGGAGGCTGTGTCTCCTAGATGGCAAAAGCTCTCGAGTGGGAACCTTGGCAACTGCAGTGCCCTAGAAAAGCATTGTGCATCAGTCATGACATTGATTAGCATAGCAACGTTGCCTTCGTCGTGTTCTCAATATCATTAACACCGTCACAGGGAGGGGCTTCATTGAGGCGCGTTAGTGAACAGCGGCAAGCCCATGGCCAGATGGGTTTGTGACTGAGCCGGTCACCTCTAGCGGATTTTCCGGGTGCGCAGAGGTACTGCACGTCCAAACCTCGCAAGAGTCATTTGGTTAGATAGGAAATTTTTTATTTCTCAAACAGGTGTGCACAATAGGAACGAAGTCTAGGGGAGCTAAGAGAAAAGTATCTCGGAAACCGGAATGTCAGGAGGTTACCCGTCATCCCAACCAACCACCTACTCGGATAGTCATAGTTGGACGTAGCATCCTGCACACACTGCTGCCGTCGCAATGCATGAAGAGCCTCTTAAATGTGGCTGATGATCTAAAAGTAATATTTACACACTTTAGCAGCCTGTTTCGAAAAACAGAGTTCTGCAGTTGATAAAATTCACTGACGACATGGATGTATTTCGTGGATGGGTAACTATCGGGAGATGGCAGCCGAAAACTTCGTAACCTAGAAATAATACCTACTCTATCTATTTGAGTAGGTTGTAGACCTACATATTTGTTGTTTCATCCGACCTCGGTTTCATTTGAACTGCAGTCTACATGTTTCTTCACCTGGATGCACGCTCAAATTCCAGTTGATATTTCCGCACATGTCATTCACAGACCCCTTAGTACTTGTGGTTCTTTCGCCTCCACCTGATTTTCCTGGTGTACGAAAAACTCGTGGTCAACAGAATTGGGGCATTGATTGTATGCATAACTGTCCCTCACAGTTTCTGGAACTATTTGGCTGTACGTTTACGAGCACATGCAATGTATTGGACGACATCCTGAAAGACCATGTCCTTGAAGAAGTCGAATTCCGCAAAATCGCCAACCTGTATGACAGCTCGACAGTCGTCTTTGACGATATCCACCGTGTGTTTTATAGCAGAGTGAAAGCACGGACGGTGACTTGCGCATGCTTTTTTTATAGCGGCAGTGGACTTGGGCTGCATCCACCGCACTCTCTTCTCTCCCCCCCTCGCCTGGGCCCAGCGACAGGGAGCAGGTGGCTGGCACGGCGAGATTGCAGGTCTGGGTTTGCCATTACACCCCCTGGTCCACAACGTACACTGACCGCGGTTTTACGCCAGGATGGAAAGGGGGGCGAGGCTCCGATCCTAATCGGCGCGGTGTGAGCCTGCACCTGGGCCTGCCGCCACATACCCTGAATTTTGGCATCTGTTTTGGATGCGCATTTCCAATAACGCCGGCCGGACGCTCTGTAAAAAATGACCACGTAAGTAGGATAAATTTTCTCATTTATTGTCCATGCCGAGAAAAGTCCAATTATATTTAATGAAAAACATGCATAATAATATTCATTCTTTTGCTCATTCGGTAGATAATTACGTCTTCTTCTAATTTTATGCTCGAAAGAAGGGTATAATTCGGTTTTCGAAAACGTTTACAATTCCCGAATAATTTTTAACCCGCTCTACCGTTACACTTGGATTCAGGCTTTCCAAACTATAAGCCGTATATTTTCCGCGCACAGAAAACCACACATTTCTCTACGGTGCTAAAGGGGGACCATATAGGGTTCATAAAATTAAGCAGTGGATTTGATCCATATTGTAAACTTTACAAGTCACATTGGTAAATTCAGAAACATGGGGATTTATGAACGGCCATTTCACGGTATGTCAAAGTCCCACAATGGGAAACTCTTTTTAAAACCGAAATATGTCCCTCCTTCGAGTATAAACTTGGAAGAAGACATAATTTTCCACCGAATGAGTGAAAAAATGAATATTTTTATGTGTGTTTTCCATGAAATATAATTGGACTTTCAGGCGCTTCGAAAATCAATGAGAAAAATTCATGCTCCTTACGCAGTCATTTTTTACAGAGTGTATTTTTCGCATGCAGCCGGAAGGAAGTTCATTCGAAAGCCCGCATCCTGACGTGACTGAATTATTAGAGAATTATGTTGCAGGCTAATTAGTTTTACAACCCTACTTAATTAATCTTTTCGGAATGGAAACGCATTTTGGAATTTCGGTTGACATTTCATGAGTTAGCCCACCTACTGTATGAGAGAGCTCCGAGCGGGATCTAGACATGTCAAACAACAGCACAGCAATGAGATCACCCTCTGAACTCCTCCTGGTGGGCGCCTTCATGGGTAAAATCAAGAAGCCAGATATACCCAGCCAGAGAGCACCTCCAGTCCTATGCCTAACACTAGAATATTTCTGTGGTAGCAAATAAAAAGCCTGGTTTGGGCAACCTCCCGCAAAAAAGTTAATCAGATTCGTCCAGAGTTAAGTCTCGGTTTGGAAAAGTAGAGGGCAGTGAACGTTTCCTTTATGAACGTCAGTAGGGCGTCCGTAGGGACAATTCTTAGAATTGTTCTTCACAGGAAGGCATGAACGAAGCAATACACAAACTTTGCTGTTTTTCCCGCCCAGTCATAGATGAAGCTAAGTCCACTGGGTGGCCAACCGAGTTAGGAGAATACGTTTCACAGATACCCCGAAGGATGAAGTCGTCTGAATACGGAGCACTCTACAAGAAAATGGCTTACCGGCAGGTTAATCACAAGATACCTGCACGGGCGTCTGTCAAATGTGGACTTACTGACGACTGAGAAGAAGCAACCACTATTTACATTTTTCGTGAGGGGGACACCCTACCAACAAATGCATGCGTTGCCCAAATCCCACCATTGCGCACGCTTAAACAGCAGTGAAGATCAGGCTGATTACCACAAGCATCCCCTTCTTCGCCTAGGAGGCAAGGATAGACTGCTGATTTGCATATTTTCAATATGGACTTACACTTTCACTTGTTCCTGTAGAGTAGGCCATATTGCTCGAACGGCTAGTCAAAACGGATACAAGAGCACCAAGCCGCTTGGATCAACGAAGGCGCCTCAAGATCAAAATCCTGCAAAGCCGTTGCGACTGAGTAGACGTCAATCAAACCTTTAGTGTCACCTACGAGATACCAGTGAGATTCCCATGCTAGCGCATACTTGCGACACAGGTGTTGGCCATATAATTAGACAGCATGCTTTTTTGCTCTCAGGAGACACTTTATAAAACCCTCTAGTTACTCTGACCCAAACTGAATCCCATGCATTCCACACATCGCATCATGGCCGCTGGATGACGTCTACCGCTTCCCCACGAAGTGAGTTCAGTGGCGGCGACTTGTGCGCGAACAAGTTCATTGTGAAGCTGACCTACGGAGCATCCACCGCACCCCCCCCCTCCACCACCCAGCTTGCACCGAGGGCAAGTCAAAGTCAAGACGATTGGAGGGCTGGCAGGGGTGTAGGGATGTCCAGTTAGGGAATGCAGTGTGCAGAAGTGACAGATCGCTCCATTTGCTTCGTGCAGGTAGTGGGTGCTCCGCACAGTCATTACAGACCATCCAAATCTCATCTGCGGCTAGCTGAAGTGGCCATTTCCCGAAACTCGCCTCCACTGGCGGATT